>OOFC01050854.1:61470-71697 GCA_900323345.1 Pseudochromis fuscus | reverse complement strand
AGTCTCATACACATTGGATAGTGTCCTCAAGTTCAAGGGTCAGACCCACCTCCTCATTCCCACCTTCATATCCAAATATGGTTACTTCTTCCTCCAAACAACCAACATGGTGATGTTCAAATACCAAACTGCTGGCTTCAAAACAGGAGTCCACACACAAAGGGATGTCATGTTAGCTTTGCATGAAGTCTATCGTTTGTACCTAGCGCTCCTAGACACAGTGGTGGTATTTTGCTGCCCCCTACTGATGCTCTGTCACCATTCTCTTTATTAAATCATTTGAACACTATAAGACATAAGGATATTCTGGGATATGCCCTGAAATAAAAAAAAATAAAAATGCATTTCTGTCTTTCACTCTCTTGCCCTCAAAAAAGCTGAAAAACCTCCTAAAAACCTCATGTCTACAGAGAAACAACTTGCAAAAATCCAAACAGAATAGCAGATGTTTGAGTAGACAAACAAACAACTAAAATTCTCCATTTTAGGGACAAATTTCAAACACATGTATGCACAATTACAGTTGCTTCAGCAAGATAACATGCATTTCTTCCCTGTAATGTCCTGTATCCAAACAGAGATAACAGACAGTCTGGTCAGTAATCGGATTAATGAAACAATCAGGCAATCAGCATTAATTAACCGGCCGAGCCTAAGAAGGAGTTTTTTTGGGGGGGAAAAAGACAGCGAGAACAACAATAAATAGAGCCAATCGTCTTTATCGGTGAGCAGCACATTGCTCATCCACACCCTCTGCAGCCAGTCATCCGAACCCTAATTAACTCTCTGGAATTGGCTGTGTATTTTTTATTTTTTTGGCCTCAATGTTTCTCCACACCATTCACACACAGCGCTGAAGATTATCGTATTTTTGTTAGCCAATGATAATCTGGGTGTACTGCAGGGTTAGGAAAAGCATGCCTGGGGCAGCAATATTTCCACTCTGCTTGCACTTTTATTGACTGTGCTGTGGTTTGACAGAAGCTGTCTAACAGTCAGTCACAGACAGGCATGATCCTCTTCTGCTCTCAGGGTAAAAAAAATTAAAAATAAAAACCAACTTGTGTCAAACTAATCCTTACATTTCAGTGGATAAATTACCGTAAAATGTCCACGATGCTTTAACATGGCTAACAAGGTGGGGTCAAGGTGAGCTTGACCCCATTTCTCTCAACAACAGCTCCATCTCCTCTACTGCATTGTTGTGGTTTCTATTTCTTTGAAGGCACTATGACTTCTCCTTCCTCCTCCTCCCTCTTCATCCCTCTCTTGTGAAGCGTGAAGTAATAGCGTCTCCGTGAAACTGCTGTGCTTGCTCTTTCATCCCCCTGTGGAGCATCCGGTCGGTTTGAGCCTTGTAGTTGTGAGAATCACACACACCCTGGGCCCCCAGTGTGAAACTTCACCCACTAACACACAGCGACGGCATCCTCCAACAGAGCATTTTCGTTTTTTTTTTCCACGGCTTATGCTAAATATGGCTCTCTGTAGCAGTGGGAGGTAGCTGCTGGAGACAGAGCGAGAGAGAGACATGATGGGGAGAGGTGGAGGGCAGGGTTGTAAAAGGTGACGTGGGTACACATGGGGCTTATGGGGTTGAGAAGCATGACAGAGAGATGGGTCTGGCCAGGGGTGAAGGGGTGAATCGTGTTGTCATGTTTCGCATCAGCTCGTGGGGTAAAGGCTAATTTTGACGCCCAGAGGGGAAAGGGAGGGAGAGGAAAATGCAATGAGGCTAATGTGAAGCGAGCTGAACGGTGGACTCACTCAAACAGTCAGGTTCACTCATTCAGTTTATTCCCACAGAAGGCGAATGTACGAGAGAGGCAGACAGAGTGGGTGGGATAGAGAGAGATAAAAAAAGAGGGAGGAAAGAAGAAGAAGAAGAGGAATATGAGCTTAGGGCATAAGTAGGAGTGTTACATCATGGAATTGTAAAAGATTGGGTCAGGTGGGAGTTTGTCTCCTCTAGGACTGAATTTAAAATCTCTCTGCTGCCTTTTCAGTCTACAAAAACATACTGCTCAATAACTCAAAGAGAGAGAGAGCTTATTATGCCATTTCTCCACCGCCGGGTCAAGCAACAGTCGGCACCTCTGAGCCCGAGGACAGAGCTCTGCACCACAGGGGACTCAGGTGTGCTGCTCTCCCTCCTGCTGGTGGAACAAACTACACAGTCACCCAGGAGCACAGCAGACTTTAAAAAAAAAAAAAAAACAGACCTTGAGAGTTTTTTTTAAGCCAAGCATTTTTATGTTTCATTAGCATGTAGCTTGCCACTGCTTTACTTTGCTTTTACTCTTCACCCCTGCTGTGGGTTTTCTGCTCCAAATCATAGCAGTGTAAGAAGTGCTCCAATACTGCAGCACAAGTAAAAGTCATACATTCACAACTACTGTGGACGAAGCTAACATGAGGTCCCCTGGTGGTTTGGCCAGGAGATCAGGATTTGAAGGTCACCATGTTGGTTGTTTGGAGTGACCATATTTGGATATCAAGGGAGGAGTGATAAGGCAGGTCTGACCCTTAAACCTGAAAACACTGTCCTAATGTTTGACTGGAGACTAATCAAGCCCCTAAATCCTAAATCTACTTAATGATGATTAATATGAAATCATGTCCAATATGATGTCCAGACCTCAAGTCCATGAGTTGGAAAATAAACTGGACGGATCTACTGTACATTCAAAGAAAAGCCTTTGACTTCATTGGCAGAAGGCAGGACAAAACATTAGTGTTGAAGTTCTCAGGAAATATCCTGACACTATACCAGACAGGTCTTCTGCTGTAATTGCTGCAAAAGGGAGACATACTGAATATTAAAGCTAAAGTGGATAAAACAGTAGGACTCACTTCATCACTTCAGGTTTCGTGAACATTATGACACAAATCATGTCATCTGTCAGGTCTTCTAATAATATTGACCACCACAGTATACATACTAATTCACTGCAACATCCCTTATTGTGATCTGATAGCCTAATAGTTAGGATGCAGATGACTTGGGCTCAGATGCTATCAAGCAGTAGGATCATTTCCCATGTTCCTCTAACCTTAGTTGCAAGACTCTTCTGTAACTTTGACAGCTTTCAGCAATTGTACTGTAATTTCTCCAGGAATGGCACATTTGATTGTTGTAATTTGAAATGAGAGTACTGCTAAGAAAAAAGGATATCCTAAAAGCTCAAAAGTATGGCTACATAAATACATTGAATGATGTATAAACAGTGTGTTTACTTGGGTGAAAATCATTTGCTTAGTTTCATGTGAAGAGCAGGTTGATTAATTGGAGGACATTATTTCAATTTGTTTGAAAAAATTTAAGTTGCTTTCAGAGAACAGAGTTGTATTATAATTTCTGAACATGTGTTCTTAGGCTATGGTAGAGCAGGTTTGATTTATTATGGGAATTGTGCATAGCTTTATTACACTCTAGCACTACCAACTGTAAGTCCACAGCTAGCTCTGAGAAGATGCTAGCCCAATATTGTCAAAACACCCATGTCAGAACCAATGAAAGCATTTAAGGACTAGTAAAAAAGGCCCAATCCCAATTCACCCCTTGGTCTTAGCCCAACCCATTCATTTTGCACGTTCACGTAAAGGAGTAGGTATGTCCCAATTCTTGATGGGTCGAAAGGGGAGGGCCAAGTGGTAGGGCTGTCTGGCCCTCCAAACTGAGATTTTTCAGGTTCCAGATTTTCCAGATATTTCCCATAATTTTGTGCGAGTGCCCAGCAACATGGAGGCAAATGCTGCAGTGGTGGGGAAAGGAACACACATAACTTATAATAATCATTTAATAATCAGTTTAATGCCATTATAAACCACTTGTTTATGACAAATGTAGCAAAAAAATGCAAGTTGTTGTACGTGTGTCTGTCCAGGCTATTCATGTTAGCATCATTTTAACGTAACATTCATGTGTCCTGTATACCCGTCAAAAATTGAACATGCCTGTTACTTGATAATCTGGGTTTGTCACCCAAAGGACTACAGCTGCTGAGGGCATGGTGAATTGTTTGTTGTCGCTAAAGTTATCGCATCCGTATAGTGCCATTGACAATCGTCGATGACGTAACAGGTCTTGAAGGGTTGTCCCATTTCATAGGGGGATATTTCAATCCCTACCCCTTGCAACTCCATTTCGAGGGGTAGGGGTAGGGGTAAATGGGATAGGGCCAATGATTAGCTTGTTTGCTGTCTTCTGCCGTTTTACTAGTTTGATGACGTTAGCAAAGTTGTCAACTCACTACCTATGGATCATTAATTTAAAAAAACTCACTTCAACAGAGGTTCTTGTACTAGCTAGACATCTTTTAAAGTCAGACTGAAACTGTTTTTAAAAGTACCTAACTTCAATATTATAAACAGGATATGTAGGCATGACAAAATTTTTGGATCATTGAAACACAGCGAAACACCATATCTAGCAAGTTAACATTGCTATAGATAAGGTTTGTACTCTGTTCTGTATCATCTCTTCAATAAGAAGCCACTATGTCCTCCATATAGGTTGTAGCTAAAAATACACCTGCTAGACACCATCCAGACATTTATTGTCACCCGGCGACTGAAGTGAGGTTCAATGACATTCTGTCAAAACTGTAACACAGTAAAAAGTTGTTTCAAATTGAACCATTCGTGAATCAATTAACACAGGAATCTAAATCAACACCTTCCAGTTTGTTACAGAACTAACTAATGATCCTGTTCCAACAAACTACTACAGCTGCTGCTGTTGTGTTGTAATCTGAACTGTGCCGCTAGCAGCAGATTGACTGACAGGTGGATGTGATCATACTACTGGATGAAAGTCCTCTGGGCAAGATGACAAAAGTCATGCAGTTATAATTTTTTTGGCTAACATCATTTAGTAAGTGAACATTACAACCAGCAATATAATCCAAAAGAATTAAAAAGACATTTTTCACTTCAGGTCGACTTTAATTTCTAACAATGTGTGCAGGCATTTTAATGTAAATTCTTCATGAAAAGCTGAAATATGCTAGAAAAGAAAAATAAAACAGCATCAAATTGAAATACTTGAGTAAAGTAAAGTTACATCACGTCTCTGCCTGCTTGTTGGAATTGAATTATGCAAGTGCATTATGAAATGCATCATTATTAATTTAGCCCGCTTTGTTGTTTGATAATTCATGCAATTCATACATGTATTTTTTCCCTGCCAAGAGCAAAGACATTCAAATTCTGCTAAGCGCCAGACACGCAAAGTCAAATAGTTCATTCACATCACTGCAGACAAAAGGTTACTCTGATTCTCCCTCCTTCATTGTCTGCATTCAGCTCTTTTTCTGTCTCACTCCATCTGTCTTCATCCCTCCTTCCCCTCTCTTCCTTGGTCGGTCTTTTCAGTTTCTGGGGAGGGCTCATTCTTCTCAAGCTTATTTCCCATGAGCCTCTGCTGATTGTATGATTGCAATCACCCCACGCAGCTGCCATGGTGACAGGTAGAGTGTATTCTTTCTCCGAGCGCAAATTTAACACCACATTTGATGACATAAGCGGAATGAGGTGTGTGAGGACGTGTTCCTGCGCGTGTGTGTACGTGCAAGTCTGCCTAATTTATCTAACTGACTTATACACATCACAAAAGGCCACGGGTGTCAGAACCACAGTGTTATCTCTGCTGTCTGGCAGTGTGTTCTGCACGAGGGTTATTGCATCAGAAAATGAGCAATACCGACAGATACAGTAAAGTTATATGTCAATTTGTCAGCATCCTCTCCTATGGGGTATCGGGTTTGTCAGTGAATGGAGGTTTTACGAGCGCTGTCTGTCTCCACATCTCGATATCTTCCACCAAAACCTCTCAGAGGAGTGGAGGATGCCCTTGCTAGTGTCAGAGCAATCTGTTTTGACAGGCTCAGAGAGATGTTTGATAGCGAGGTGCCTTTTCCCGTTGAAAAACAAAGGAAATTGGATGGCATTTTTGGTCTGTGTCATACATGCCTGCCTAACTGGGAGACTCAGCATAAGCAGAAAAAAAGAGAAATTAGAGTGGCAGCTGGTTCGCACCGTGTGACAGTCCTTGAGTAAATGGCGATGTATGCAGGGAGAAATAACACCTGAAAAACCCAATTTCACACCACATGAAACTGTACATCAGGCAGCTAATTGCCATTCTGAGTGTATTCTCTTGAATTTGCCGTCAGAAGCAGTCAAGCCGAAGCAATATCACAAACACCTGTACAAGCATAAAGGCTGATGTCATCTCGTCAGGCTTTTGTGTCCAACTGCAGCACGCCCCGTTTTGTTAACTCCATGCACACACCACACACGGTGGAAGTCACTAATGCAGCACTCGTCGTCTCTTTTTCACTTTGTCGTTACACATCCCTCCCCTTTTTCCAAGCCTGCACCTCTCAATGGTGCTTTTCTCTTTTACATTCACTCCATCTCCTCCTTACTCTGACTTTTCATTTCCTTCCTTTTATCTTCCTCCCCTTTTTCCGCCTGATGATGCTTTCACTGCTCAGGTTCATATTTCATCTCCTCCTCCCTTTCACGCCATCCTGCAATTTTATTTCATTTCCTTCTCTTTCACTTTAGTCTCCTTTTTTTCTGTTTTTAATACCACTCTAGATCACATCTCGGAGCATGGCTTCATTCAGTACAGTGAGATGTGCAAAGGTTTTTTGTGTCACGAGTAATAAAGTAAATCTATTCAGACGTAAACAGGACATCATGCAGTTTTACTGTAAATGATATTAGCGCTTAACTTGACCGTTTTCATGTGGGTGATGCAGGCTTCTTCTAGAGTACCCCCTCCGCTGAGCATCAGAGTGACATCCATTGTACTCACTGGTGTGAAAGGTACCTTAACCAATCATGCAGCTGAGCAGAGTTGGTGTATTTTTCCCCACAGTCCATCAAATTAAACTTGGTTCACACTGAGGCTGACAAGCTAAGGCTTTGTTCAGACAGACAACAGCACTGTGTGAAAAAACCCCAGCCGTCACTCATTTAAATAGGATGGCTGCTTTGACACAGTGGAGGTGTGAAGGAAAAAAATGTGTATTTCTACTGTTTACCTGGCAACTGTTGAAACAAACGATAAAATAATTGCTGTCGTGATGATGAACTTTGCAGAGTTCATCGTGTCTTGTAGTGATATAAACTCCAGTACAGTGTTCTGGCTTCGGATGAGCCTTCAAACCTGCATCTCTGCCTGTTACACAGATTGGCTTTGCTCAAAACAACATGACTCAACGCAGGCATCTTTTGTTCATTTAACACAGCACTGTTTCTAGTTTGTGCACCCGAACGGGGTTTCAGACTGGACAAATTAAATAGCTGGCATGCATGATGGAGAGAGCTAAATGAAGAACAACAAAGCTATAGATGTGCATATAGACTTGCTATAGATGCTGTAGAATCAGCATTTCCCATTAATTAGCTTGACTGTGGCAGCCTGCCATCGTCTAACTTGTCCCGACATAGTTTATAATGGAAGTAACTATCCTTACGCTCACATAGAAGACACTGAGGCATTTTGAGGACATGTCATTTGAGGAAAGTAACATTAATTTCCATTTGTTAACTGATTTATTAACCAACTTCTTGGAAAGGATCAATAAAGTATCTACTTAACCAATACGTCAACTGGTGTTATTCACTAATCCAAACAACAGCAAGGCTTACGTTAGCTGAGTTAGTAGCAACATATCCAGTTGTTGGTCATAAAATACTATGTATCTGTGTAACATTATACATAGTGAGTAATACTAATCAAGCTGAGAGTACATTTTAATGTTTTTATCTCATGAAGGTATGCACTTGTTTGGAGCATGTGGGGCACAGCTCCACTTGCTGGCAGCAGAAAGACTAAGGTTGTAGCGTTATCATAAACTAAGCTATTAAAAATAATTCTAATTAATAATTCAGTTTTATTTATTCTGACTGGAGGCATAATAAATCCTTGGCTGCTGCTGTTATCTATTATTAATTTGCAATTTAAAGTCAAAGTAATTTTAAAATGGTGTTAATTGCTCTTGGCTTGAGAGGCCACTATGTTGGTATAGCCCATTGACTTTATATAGAAATGGATGAAGCAAGCGTGACGTACTCCATTGATTTTGAACTTACGTTTTAGGAGATTTGAACGTCGCCATGTTGGTTGTTTGGGCCCGGAAGTGACCATCAGCGTATATGCCAGAAGGAGCGAGGAGGCGGGTCTAACCCTTGAACTCGAGGTCTCTGCTCAGTGTGTATGAGACTCAACTTCAGCGCCAGTCTCATTGGAGACCGGGCTTGTTGATCAAGCTGACCACACCCCTAAATATTCCTGTTTGAAGCCTAATGTCTACTTACTATTGGTTTTTTTTTGTTTTTTTCAGATGGATCACCATTGCAATGTGACTGTTGTTGCAGTGCATCATATTATGAAAGATAACACAATTCTTCCCCATCTGAATCTGTCACACATCTCACCTGGTTTATTTTCAAACTTTGCATCCCGACCTTCTCTGAAATACATTGATTATATTTTTGTTTTGCAGCTGATGTTGGTTACATGTTGCAAATGTCAACTTATTTCAGTTCAGTGTAAATTAGTTGAACTTTTGCAGGAACCAAATGAGTGGAAAATAAACTGCTTGCTCGATGCTGTAACTCTGCAGCCACTCTCTCCGTCAGCCGTCCCTGCATTGTGGAGTGTTGCACAGTATCAGTCCACAAATTGGTGCACTAATCGTGATTTGTAATCATTAATGCACTGCGCAAATCCGGGAGTAAGCCCAAATCCAAAGGCTTATTCTGCCAGAAATTAGTGGAAAGTATCTTCACACAGGCCTGTAATTAAGCATTAACTGTATGAAGACCTATCGCCTTAAGCACTGGGTCTGGATGCTGCTACATTTGTGCTCACTGGACAGATTTTGGCATTAAAAACATTTCAGCATTTTTTTGGGCAACCATATTCTCCAGAATGCATGTATGTATTTCAGAGTTTACTCTATATTACATCACCTTCTTGTGGACCGGTGGAAGCTTAACAAGATTTACTTGCAGTGGTGAAGTGGTGAAGAAGAAGATCATTGTAGTTTCTGTGATCAACCTGTTATCTAAGATTACAAAGAAAGTGCAGCCATCAGGGGTTGCTTGTATAAAAAATATTTGCTCGCTGTTAAGCTTCTTGCAAGCCCATGGAGATTGACACACCCATAGCGAGAACTCTGAGAAGCGATGTCATGTGATTTGTTTACTGCCAGTGGGTCTTCACCATAAGAATTCTCCACACAGCTGCACAACAGTGAAAAGATATTGGCGCTGACCTTATTTGCCCCAAGTGTCTCCAGAGACTATAAAAGTTTAGAGAGCAGAAGACTGCATTTAATGTTTTTTTTGGTACAATATATCCAGAATTGGGGGTAGGTCTGTCTGTATGACCTCTATGTCAAGTCAGTCAGTGTTAAGACAGCGAGCCAGGACTGTGATATTAAGTGGCAATGCACCTCCAGTCTCCAAAGGAATGATCTGTTATATGAAGTGTCTTATAAAAAGTTTGCTCAAAATATGTGAGGAGGACTCTGGGTGGAGTCTGGGGTCCACTCTGATGCTTCTGAGTGACATTTGAAACCATAAGCCATAATAACCTGTCCGCTCTGGCCTGTCCGGGATGCTGTTATTTCATTGAACATTTGCTTCTGACACTAACACTCCCACCTCACTTCACAGAGCAGCCTGGACTTTTTGTTTAATCACTATATTTTGTGTTTTCATTTTTCTTTATTCTCAAGGGAGCAATTTCCTCCCTGCTCCCCCCAAACTGTGTATATCCACCACATGCAGAGCTGAACAAGGAGGGGCCATTAGTGACCTTTTGACTGTTTTCATAACCTCGATAACAACTACAGGCCCACTGGCTCTGTGCAGGAACAAAAACGCAGTGATATGTTTGGGGTGTGATACTCTGTGCAGCATATTTTTCATAGAGATGTTCTGCTGTGCCACGTGACCTTTAAATGACTTCATAAAGACATTGTAAATGCCAAATGTCTCACTTTCTCTCACTCTTGCTGTTTGTTCCTTCTTTTTTTTTTTTAAACTCTCAAATCTTCTGCTCTCCATCCATCCTCCACTCTCCCATCCTGTCCTGTCTTTCGCTCTCATTTCTAATTGTCCTCATAGCCGGGGGCACAGGCAGGGGGACGATTACACAGAAGTTGTCGTTATGTAATTCATTAGCCTGCTCCGTCTTGATTG
>OOFC01050854.1:0-50592 GCA_900323345.1 Pseudochromis fuscus | reverse complement strand
TTTTTTTTTAAAAAAAAAACCCCCCAAAAAAAAAAAAAAAAAAAAAAAAAAAAAATCCATATGATCCTGGTAAGAAAAATGGCTCCTTGTACCATTTAATTATTAGAAATTGCTGAGTAGAAGTTTTGTAATAATAGCCCTTCAGAGAAATACATAAGCATTTATCCTGTGAGGGAGAAGGCCTTTGGTTGTTTGCTTTGTAATTAAGGACGGCACAGCTCCTGCAGCTAAACAGCTCTTCTCTCCTCCTCCTCATCCTCATCCCTTCCTCTCCTCTTGTCGGCAGCAGTGCTCAGTGTAATCTCTGGCCTTAATAAACACATGCACACATGCAAATACATGCGTGCGCACACACTCTATGACACACGCATATCCTCTGTGAAATCCCTTTAGCTGGAAGAGCATGTAGTGGAGGCCTTCACCACGAGCTGCAGCGGCTATATATAGAAGTCATCATAGTCGGCTTTCAGACCCCCTCATCTATTTTCCCTCTCTTCTTTTCTGTATTAACCGCACCAGTGGTTTTCTTTTCCTAAAGTGCTTTCTAGCCGGACAGCCCATCCTCGCTGCTGTCCTTGAAAAGGTTACGCACATGTTTCATTCTTCTCCATTTTGTCTGTCTCCCGCAGAGAGGACGAGGGAGAGACACGGTGGCGTGGATGGGGATGGAGAGAGAGAGACAGTCCCTCCTGATTGAGAATGATTAAAAGCAGCGGGTTGTCACACCCTGCTGGTACTGATGACACGACAAAATTACAGTGTGTTAAAGACAGTAAGAGGAGGAGGAGGAGGAGGAGGAGGAATGGAGCAGGAGGGAGAAAACACAGGCAGAGGAATTGCAATCCAAAACCTGTTTTGACAAATTGATGTTGAGTAGAGTCTGAAATCCCTCGTGTCTCGCTGCCCCCCCCCCACCCCCACACTACATCAGTTGGCTCATTATACACCGAATGACCTCATTATTTCCTACAGAAACAGGCGTTCCCTTGCTCGACCCCCCGCCTTGATATGCGGGGCCCCTAGGATCCCATTAAACTGACGCTCTGTTTGAAGACCACTCAGAGACCGACACCGCTCCACTTGATTCACGGCTGTTAATGTACCAACTGGTGTAGTGCAGTAGCTCTTAGCAGCTCGTGGTGCTGTTGGTACAGTTAATGTTTTATTATGGGGTCTCTGATTTGCCATCTGGACTGAACGGCAGAAGAAATTAGTATGGTTACAGCACTGCCATTCCCCATTCCTGTGAACAGCTCCGGGTGCAGAAGATAATTTGAGGCTTTATTTTTTCAGGTGAGAGAGTGAAACGTGGATTATCACTTTAATGGAGATGTAGAGATCTGGGACAATTTAAATCACCTTGCAATTTAAATGGAGATGGGAAGATTGGAAGCCTCTACTAATGAGTGAAAAATATTAAAAGACTGACAACAGATGTTTTTATCAAAAAGGAGATAGCACTAATCTGTGTTCGGCGGGAAAGCATCACTTCATAATGAGTAGCATAAGGGATTACAATTTGAAGTTTAAAGGCTTTTGATGGAGCTGTGCTAAGTAAGTTACAACAACACTGATAATGAATAGCATTATGTATGAACGAGCTAACTCTGATAAAACATTTTAGTCTGAACGCCTGAAACAATTCAATAATCATCCATTATTTACTTTTGTTAATATTAAGGTGTGGGTGGTTGTATCAGACATAAATATGGTCATAAATAATGCAGCAACGAAGGCCTGTGGTAAAACTGGTGAACAATTTTGATCAAATAAATACATTAACAATTAATAATTTCAAAATAAGTGTCTTTGAAAAGCAAAAAAAATTGTGGCATTTTCTGTTTTGAGTGAATACTGCGTGTTGAAGCCAATAATGTAATAAATTTGCTCTTTTTGAAATGTAATAGGCCAATAACGTAATAACTGGCCAATAACGTAATAAAAGTTCTGAACCGATAACGTAATAACTGAGCCAATAACCTAATGATTTATTAGGTTATTGGCTCAGTTATTACATTTGCAAAGTTTTTTTTTTTTTACCAGGCCAATAAAAACATAATAAATTACTACATTATTTGCCAAAAGTTGTTACGTTATCGGTTCAGGACTTTTATTACGTTATTGGACAGTTATTGCGTTATTGGTCTATTACATTTCAAAAAGGGCAAATTTATTACGTTATCAGCTGTTATTACATTATTGGCTTCAACACTGCATAAAATCACAAACCTTTGAGTGAAGGTTAATGAAATGAGTAATTAGCTATAGTTCCCATATTGTAGTAGCAAATGTTGCCATTGAGTTAAAAAGTTAGCAGTGTCCTAGTTTGGAGGAATACACATGTGCAAATATTGTTCAGTAGCTACACTTCATCACATAAGGTCTCATTCAAATGCAAGTGTCCAGATTTTATATAACACAGCTGAGAGGTATGGGACTCAGTTAGAAATCTTAAGTTTGGATTCAAAGAGAAAGTTTATGTGGAAGAAAGTTGAGGAGAGCAGAGTTTTTGACACTGACCCAAGAAGAATGTGGTTGTGAAAAAAACTGAAAAGTGAACTTGTTAGCTGACAAGTGCAGAGCACGGCTGGCTACAAGTGGGAGGAAGTGTTAGCTTGAAGCTACAGAGCTTTTGAAGAGGGTGTACTCATTATGGGATGCACGTAACCGAGCAACAAAAGCATAAATACAATGATTTGACAGACAGATTGGAGATTCACTGAAAATCTACTCTTCAGTGGGTGATGACCAGAAAGATCCACATCTACTCTTGAAGAAATGTGTTTTATTTGGTGACTATGTTGGTGAGGATGTCAGATCGAAAAAAAAAATCTTTAGAAAGGACATCGTAGCAATGGATGAGACAGCAGTCCACATGATGTCCTCCACCACTGGTGACAACACAAGGTGTGAACAGTGTGGCCCTGAAAACCACTGAACACAGGAAAAGTCATCTCACTCCTCAAATCCTATGGTACAAAACCCAAGCCTCACAGGGTGTTAAAGTGGGTGTTTATGAAGTGAAGGCAGTGCAGCAGCAGACTTCCTGCACTGTCACCACTTCTGAATGAAGGATGCTCTCATCGCAGATTGGCTACAGTCCACGGCTGGAAAATTCAAATTCACCCTGCGACTCCTGGTGTGGGACCGGTACGACTGCTGCCACAAAAAGCTGACCTGAAATATGGCTATAATATCACAACAGCACTAATCCCAGGAGGCTGCACTAAATATATCCCAGCCCCTGATGTGATGTGGAACCGGCCCTTCTAGCAGAGTCTGCATGATGCCTCCAATCAGTGGATGGCTGGGGACGTAGATAAGGAATACACAGCCAGAGGTAATTTAAAAGCACCCGCCTGCTGCCTGTTTGTTGACTGGGTGGTCACTGTCAGGGACAAACTGGACAGGCATACGACCAGTTTGTGGACTGTTTGTGAAAACTGATGGCAGCAAAGATGGTCTGATCCTCGGTTTGAGGGAGAGACAGCTCTGTGCCGCCGACAGCGGGGTCAGCACAACAGGTGCCAGGCCCGGGGATGAGGAAGATACAGAGAAGCTGTTTAACAATGAACTTGTTGTTCTTGATGACGAGGAGGAGGATGAAGGTAATTTAAGGTGTGGGTGGTGATTGTGAGGAAGGGGAGGGTAACCACCTGTTGTTTTGTTTATGAAGGTGTGATGCTATCCTGTTTTTTTTGTGTTCACATTGTGCTTGCAGCTGAAGCTGAAGCAAATGATCTCTGCTAGGGTTATGTTTTTGCCTGTGTTTGTGTGTTTGTTTGTTTGCAATGTTACAAAAAAACTGAACAGATCTCAGTGGTTGCTGTTGGTCAAGATCAGCATTGGAGGATGGGATTTTGTAGGGGGAAAAAATCTCAATCTGTTGTAACGGTGAATGTTTTAAGAAGATAGTGTTGCTATTTCACCACAAGGGGGCAACATTGTTCATTTTATACCGTTAATACAGCTGGATTGTGTCTCCTGCTGCAGAGGTTTGTGCTCTCTGAGTGCTTTGAATTTTGTCTGGCTGTTAGCAACACATTTCAGTTGATTTGGGAGACATACAGTGTGACCCAAGAAATAAATGATTCCATTTTTGACATAATCAGAGCATGACATCCTGTCCAAAAACCCCCACAGATTTCCAGAAAATCCCCGTCTCCTGTAATAGACGAACGCTTTAAATCTCCACGCTCCTGCAGGATGACAATGTCTACAATCTGAGACAAGTTGGTGGAGATCAGACATGGATTATGCCTTGGCAGAGGTTTGTGCTCTCTTGTTAATATTCGACTGTGCTGTGAACAGGAATCTGTAATAAAGTTCATGTTTTGTTTTTGTTTTGTGTTTACATGGCACTGATGCTAAGTAAACTTTTAAGAATATCCTTTCATAAGGTAATTACTGGTACTATTAGTCAGCGCTTCAAAATGTCACCAGTCTTTGTGAGAGTGTAATTTACTGTTGTTTGTCTGCACTGTTACAAACAGCTGCGACAGCCCTGTGACTGAGTGACACGAGGGGAATCGTTTGGACTGAAAGATGTTTTTCAGATGTAACTTCCCGTGTTACTTCATCAAAGGGCCTCAGCGCCTCAACTGTTTGATTGATCAAGGATGATTCTCCCACACTTAAACACAACCCAGTCTTCCCTCGGAGGCAGAGGGCTGTGGTCACAGCTTCATCCTGCTCGTAGCCTCTCAAGCATGGAGAAGACAGAATTCCAGCGGGTATCTACCGACTGAATCATTTTGTGTTTTGCTGCTTTTCAACTACTGTTGAACAGCCCTGAGCTTCTCTGTTGTGCTGGGGTGAAAAAAAAAACACCACAATTGTACTGAACCTGCAGCACTTCTGGGACGGCTTTTAATCTGCCTTTTACAACTAAATTGAGTGTGTGAGTCAAACAAGGATGATGTTACAATGCAGCAACTACTGTCTGTCACAACCACCACCTTCTGCTTAGTTATACCCCATTCACCTGTGACTGAGCTGTAACCTGCTACTGTATATGTAGTTACATGATAAGTCTCAGTCAGTTTTATTCTGCTGGAGTTTATACTTTGGCTCAAGGCCTCTCACAAATGTCTGGAAACTGTCATTTTTCACTGTGGGAAGAAGTTGGAGTCCACTTACAATCATTTCTCAAAGGAGTCAAAGGAGTGTTGCTGCTCTTGACGAATCATCTATAAACAAAGTTATTGATCGAACCACACCGCACTGAATGCTAAATCATACTTAGCTTTAGCCATGTATGCAGCCTCTAAAACACAGTAAATACTGTAGAAGAGGAGAAAACTCCCAGGCTTGATGAAGAGCTCTTTACATTATTGTAAAGTTTTTATTCACTGCGAGGAATGAAACACATTTTTTCTCAGTTTTCACCTTGAAATATCACTTTTCACTTAGCTTGTCGTGTTTTTCTTGTAGACTATGACTTCAAAAGCGAGCGCAATTATCATGCAAATCACATCAGTCCAGGGAGGCACACCTTTACAGTTTAATGAATATGCACACTGCAATATCACAGGTTTGAAAACTGCTGCTGTTGCTGTGACATCTGTTAATAACAAAAGTTAAACAACACACACATACTGCTTTAAAGAGGACCTGTCATGCTTTTCCATGCTTTCTGATCTAAGGACAGTTTTACGGTGGTGATCGTTTGTACTACACACGGACAAAGTTTCAGATCATGAGGTAAAGTGATGTAGGAGAGAAAAGTGTTCGGACTGCAGCATTATGAAAACTAAAATATTTATTAATCAGTTCCTACAGCGAGTTTTGTGACTTTGCAGACTTTTGCTGAACTGTTTCTCCCAAGATCACGGTTGTCATAGTAACTAATCACGTTGCCCATTTCTACTATTAGATCTATTTATTTCATCTCCTGCAGCATATAAATAACATCCATTTTACTAGCTACATCACATGTTATGGGTGTGTGTGATTACTGAATCCATTGTTATGTTCCACAATAAGCAGCTAATGGATGTAATATTTCTTTTCTGTTCATGCGGTTTATTCTGGATCAGATTCAGACTGGTTTGGACTGGTGTGAAAAGTTTGCATTTCCAGTCAACAAGGTTATATTATTTTGTTTGTCTACAGCATCGATTGTATTAAGACGTCACCTGTTGTCAGCTTCGGCCTCCTGTCTCTCTCCCTGTGTTTCAGACAGAAGATGAAATGAGAGACTCCATAAATGGCCATTAGAAGCTAAATAAGGACTTTTTTGAACTGTAATCAATACAAAACTATGCAAGAGGAGGCCAAGACTATGAATACAAAGCTGGAAAATCAGCATAATAGTTCTCCTTTAGTAATTCTAACTTTTCCACTAAATAGTTAAAATTCTTAAAATAACATCGACTCCAATTTAAAAATATGCAAATATTATGCACACACAAATAAACAACCCTTACTTTGTTAAAGAGTCTGCAAATTTTAGTTTACAAGTTGCCTATTAGTAGATTGTAAATGGAGTGTCACAGGTAAGGTAACAATTAGAAATGCACACTTCTGTATGTAGAGGTTAAAAATAAAGATGATTTTGAATGTCTGAGAAAATCAATGGATGAAGTTGTATAATGGATGGTTGCATATTCTCCCCTTTGAAGAAGAGAATTCGGGAAGAAAAATTTGGTTGTTGTCAGGATGCTGTTAAGACTCCTGCACCAGGTTTATCACTGAGTGTAGGAAACTCTAAACACTCAGGACAATGAGACAGCATCAGTGTCTCTTAAGGACTCACTGTCTTTCATGTTGGAGCAATGGTACCAGAAAGACTTGAGCTCTGCTTTTATTGTGATGATCTTTACTCACTTGATTCAAGGTGATATCATATGTGTTGTTTCTACCTATTTTTGAAATTCCCCTGCTCCATCACAGTGACACTTATTTAATAGTTCTGCCTAATTAATGCAAGCAAAACACCTGTGGTATTATTGGATATCATTTGCAGTGACAAGGTGAATAAATGTATCACACAACGTCATCTGATGCATGTTGCGTTGACACGTGAATGACAAATGTAGAATGTGAGATATGACAGCCAACAGCTTTTTTAATTTAGGTGAAAAACTGATTTTAAAAAAAAATTCTGTTTGCAATTTCTATAGTTTGGTTGTAATAGTTTCTTGTGCACAAACACTACTAGGTGCACACAACCAGGGAGGGACCTGATATCAATGAAATGCCGTATTGTTTGTAAGTTCTCACTGACTCAATCGCAATAAAATGTCATTTCATAGAAATATGTTTGTCTTTCATTGCATCACAAACCAGAAAAAACACTTGAATTCCAACTCAGTGAATTTCACCCAACTTCCCAGGCTGTGATGGTTGTGTTTTGGATGTCTACAATATCAGGAGCATGGTGGTAACATTAGTGAAAGCTAGCAAACTCAAAGTAACAATGTTTACAACGAGGCTACTTCACGGCCTGCCAACATTTAGAAGGAAAAAACAACAACACCAATGTCACTGTAAATATATGTTACACCAGGGGTCCCCAACCTTTGTTGCACCACGGACCGGTTTAATATCGGCATTATTTTCACGGACTGGCTTTCAAGGTGTGGCAGATAAATACAGCAAAAAACCCCCCCAAAAAACGAATGTGTCCCCTTTGCAAAGAAGCTCGAAGACGTTTGTTTTTTACTAACTTTAGCTAGTTTGCAGACTAGTTTTTTTTTGGGAACGTCTCTGATCACGTGACCGAGACAAGCGTATTAACGTGTCAAGAGGAACCGATAGAAGTCAAGTCAGAGAGAATCGGGTCGATTTTCAAAATAAAATGTCTTTCAGACTCTAATAATCAATACAACGGAAATTATATGAATTATTCATTCTTTCTGTCCGGACCGGTAACAGATGCCTCACGGACCCGTACCGGTCCCTGGCCCGGTGGTTGGGGACCACTGCGTTACCCTACACGTCTGATAGCTCGTTAGCTAGGTCTGGGACAGGGATGGCTCAGACCAATTACATCAGCAGCCTAAGCAGCTCAGACTACCTCAAGAAACTGGTCCTCAGTAATGGTGAGAAATGACCAGACCCATTTATTATTCCCAGTGATGAATGGATATTTCAGATATGTCCAAATGACCAGCTATCATGGCGAAACACATACAGTTATCTCATAGAGAAGTCCAGTGTGTACACAAAGAAGAATTTTACATAACATATAAATCTTTAGAGGCATATAATTACAAACTTTGTGGTCATGTGCAAAAGTTTTATGACACAGGTTCAGGGTTTTGGTGTCCTGCCTGGACAGGGACTAAAGTACATGCACAGGGATCTTGGGTACATCCTATCCGCTAGCTGCACATGCATGGTCATAATCTTCTTCTTCTTCTTTTGGCAAATGGATGAGATCCCCTCGGGATATTATACAATTTCCATCCATCCTTTTTGCCAGTTTGTGGAGTTAACAGCACAACATTTCAGTCATTTTCTTTTGCTTGACTCCACTTGTAAACAATAAGAAATGTTTCTGCCTCCCGGCTGCGCGCGCATATCTGCAATGACGTCGCACAGAAACCCATCTGTGAGCACAATTCTGTTTCACTGAGGTGTGTGAAATTAAATATGGAGGTGTTGGATGTGCGCGCAGGCAACAGTGCGCTGACGGTTCTTCTGGGAACAATGTAAGTCCTGGTGTAAAGAAAAGGACAAGATAAAAGGCCAACAGATTGATTAAAAAAACTATATGGTTATGATTACTCAAACAATTTTTCCTGACAGCTTTTCAAACCTCTCCTAGTGAATGCAGGCAGTAACTCCTCGGTGATGGACAGCCTGAAGCCTATGGGGAGGAATGGGTCTTTCAGTCTAAGAGATGCCATGTCTACTTTTGTATCCTGCCAGTGCTACCCGTTCCATGTTAACATTTAAATTGCTACCTCGCTGCAGGCTCAGAGATGAGCAGAAATGTCATTGTGTGATGACAAACAAACAATGCCTCTACCCTATCTTGATTCCTCTCTTTATTGGACAAAAAAAAGCGGAAAGGTCCATTTGCATTTTAGAGAAATGTGGACTAGAAAACCCCGGGCGCACACAAAGAACTGCTGGTGTGACGCTTCGAAATGTGACATCGTGCCACAAATAAAAGTCAATCCCTCAAAGGCTACACGCTTTTTTGCTCTTGCTTTCTGTGAACAGTTTCTCTCTCACACACACACGCCCAGCGGCCATTCGTTGTTTGAGCAGCATGTACCCATCAAATCCTACCTCCCTTCCCATCTCCGCAACCTCTCTCTCCGAGCGTATATCACAGGGCTGACAGACAGCGCTGGGGCCGAATCACTCCCTCAGCTGCGGAGGTCTGCTCTAGTGTATAATACAGTGTGCCACCGTTGGCTTCACTTACACGCTGCCTTGTTGAAGCCAGTTTTACTTCAAAGGTTGAGAAACAATTTATTTTCTACAATTTGTAACTCTGAAGGTAGCACATTACTGAGCTGGCCGACTCCATGGTACATATCACTGAATAAAAGAAACACGATTTGTTTTCCTACCTTTAAATCTAAAGCCAGAGAACAGACATTAAACCTGCTTTGGGTGAATAGTGAAGCTCAAATTACACTCTCGAAGCCTCTTGGCAATCTGTAGACGAATCAAACTAACTCCGAGTGTATGTAAACAACGTCTCATTTAACTTCATTTTAGGTAGATACCATTTTAGGCTCCGACACCTGCTGGCCTCTTACTTTCTGAGGCGATTTGTTTCACATAGCATAGATCGAAATTATAACTGCAAGGCATATGGAGCCGATCTAATCCAGAAATGTTTATTGGCCCAGCAATTACACCTTTATGAGCCTTCAACACCACACATAACTAAAGTAACGCAGCCGCTGTGCGCGATTCATTGTGCATGCAGCGTAAGATAATGTTTAATCTGTAAAAAGAAAGGATGTTAATGTGTTATTTATGCTGATGACTGGCAGTCCCAGCTGGATCTGCTTTGCTATTCATAGAGTTGAGACTGAAACTCCTCGCCTTTAGCCTGTTCCACGGGCCGTTAAGGGCGTGATTTACATGCACAAACCATTGCTCAATTCGCTGTATGTGTGCGTGTGTGTGGATAAGTGCGTCTGTGCGTGCATGCCCCTGAAATGTTGTGTGTATGACCTCGCAGCTCTGTGTGGAGATGGGTTTTAGCACGAGCTATATGTTCTCTTCACACAGCTCCTTTTTCCCTCTTTGAAAAGCTGATTTCCTGCTCCGTTGCTGGCTCATCACTTTTATTATGAAAAAAAATGAAAGCAGAATGTACTGACTTTATAATGTAGTGCATCTGGAATAAAAAGAATCTTTTGTTTGAAAGATCTTTTGTTTGCGAAGGTAGCTCACGGGAATAAAGAATAGCATTGAAAATGTATTTATAAAGGCAAATGTGCAAGACCTTGCAGTAGTAGTCTAGGAGAGGTTTCATAGTGCTGTACAATATTCTACAAAATCATATCTGTTCTGCATGAAGTTTTATTTTGATATGCTGGTCCTTTTAAAGGTACTTCTTTTACTTTTTTTCAAACCCTGGAGAACCAGGATATCAATCCTTTTTTTTTTTTTACATGCAGCCTGCAGCATTGCCAGCAAGTTAGTCACTTGGGAAGGTTCACACATATATGTAGGTCATTTCATATGTAAGGATGATGCAATCTTGATCTTGCTTTACCTGAGAAAGCTTCCTCCCACTGGGCCATGATGGAAGATTTCCAGATATTTCAGCAAGTCCTGAGCCAGCAAGTTTCCACAATGCCTGGCAAGGAAATCCAGGAAACAATACCCATAACATTTATACATTTAATTGCATGTGGGAAATCAGCTGGTTCCCAGCTTCAGTGCTAACTGGGTTTGTTTTTCTCGATGGCCTCTCAGCACGACAAGAAAAGCAGTAGGTGAAAGACAGAAACTGCATTTTTTATTATTTAGCCCTGCAGGCATAATTTCACACAAATCATGCATTCACTTCTAATATGCTTCAGAGGGCTGCTGAAATAACTTATATTGCTTCTGTTTTTAACCTTACAAATGTTAGTGTAGCAGAAAAGCTAAGTACACTACACTACCAATTTTTGTCATTGTATTTGGAAAGTATATTTTAACAAAATCTCCACTTTGACGTCCATACTCAAAAAATTATGACTGTAAATGACTAAAGAGAGAAACTGTAACTATGGTAACTCTGCTATGATGTAAACACCGCTACACAGCTGAGCTAGCTGATGCTGTCATTCCTTTTTTAGCATGTTGATGTGAATATTATTACATATTCTAACACACACACGCGCACACACACACACACACACACACACATATAAATAATCTATAATCATTGAGTTTTAACAAAATAGTGTTGTTATTTCGCCACAGGAGGGCAAGTGTTCAAACTATAGCAGAGTTCTTCCCAGATATTATTATTCTATTTTATTTTATTAGAGCTGCGTGTTTAAATAAACAGTCTTTGCCAGATGAATGGTGCCAACAAGCAGCACTTTGTACGCCCCTGTTGTTGCAGTGTTCTCATTACCTTTGCACTTGTGACAACACTAATTTGAGTCTGAAAAAATAAACCTGCCCTCGTTGAGTCCAACAGACCGGCGGTGTTAATTTATCACCTTGAATTACAATGCTACAACTGTACAGCGAACCACAGACACACACACACACACTCGCACATCCATTAAGTGGCGTGTCGGATATCCAGCCGTGAAATCAACCGCTGAATATGGAGTGCTTCCGTTCGGGGAAAGAGAGATCCATTGATCGCTGTCTCCTGACATAAAAGAGAGCATTGATGCCATACCCCACAAGACCGGTGCTAGACTCGCAGACGGAGAGGAATCACACACTGTGGAGGAATCTGACCGTGGTGACCCCTCCCCCACTCATACCTTCGTCTTTCCTGCATCGGAAAGAGCTGATGTCTCTTGTGTCAAAGTTCACGGTACACTCTGAGTGCCCCCAGGAAGGCCGTCGCTCACTTCTTCCCCGAAGCCTGGAGGTGTTACAGGAAATGTACATTTAACTTCCTGTTGCCCACTATACACCATCTTCTCAACATTCCCACTTATCCACATCCACCACTCCCACTACTCAACAGTATGTATTTGTGGCACTCCATTTCTTTTCTCTCTTTGCGCAAAGGGACAAGGCCAGGAAACCTGATCTGAATGAACCAAGTTAGTGATAATGAGGAGTATGATAATGGCCATGCTACACCCTGACCCTCAGCTTCTAATTCAAATTCAGTGTGACGATAGGAATGAATTTTCTTTCCTGCTTGGCCTCTGAAATGGAGTGAATACTCATGGTCATTACCACAGTCTCTTCCAGTGGAGGCCCATGAGAAAAATGACCTACTTGAGTCTAAAGTAATGGCTTTAAAAGAAGTGCAGTATCTTATTATTACACTATAAGATCAAAATAATTTATCCATCACCGACATGCTGCAGAGTTCTTAAAAGAATACACATTTTCCCGATATGCCAAGTGAATTCAAATTTATTTTTAATACACCTGCAATGTGGGCTTCTCTTCCTATAAACTGAATTTATTAGTGTGGCATCACAAAAAATGACTTGCTAAATATTGTGCCCACAAGCAAAAGGATGTGACTCAGTTTTCATGTTACACGTCCCCGGTGGAACATTGGCTTATAAAGTGCTCCTCCATAAAATGTCTGCTGTTACGCCGCTCTGGCAGCCTCCAGGCAAAAACTATAGAGGTAGTTTGATCTCCTCAGACATTTAATTTTTTCCCATGTAAGACAGAAACGCTCGTAAATATGCTCCTAAATTAGGTTTATAAGCACGAATCGTCCACAGAATCTGTTGTTTTCGTCCTAGGTTTGCTGGCGTCTATATTTTATTTCCTTTTTATGTTTCTATATTAGATTAGAAAGTAAGAGAGTCTCTCCAACAGTCTGTCCGGTATTCAATTATCACCGCTTCACATTTATAAAACACTGGCAATTTCCAGCAGACAATGTGTGATGATGGAAGACGTACGATTGTTACTTAATGCTTTATTCATCTGCGGCGTTTTGTAACAATTTACAGCGTGCAGGTGTCCTCAGAGAACTTTCAATAGCAGCCGTGTTACTTCCTGTGGAGTGGGTGCTGGATAGCTGTCTGTCTTTCTGTCTCTGTGAACGCACATCAAAGCCTCCTGTCAAAAACTTCTGATGGAGTTGGAACAGTGACATATTTCATATTTCATAATCAGTCACAATATGACAGAGAAATTACCACCTTCCCTCAAGAGCAATCAGTCAGCTCCACTGCCAATCAGCTCATCTGACGCTCACACAAATAGACATGTCAAAATACCCCCCCTCTCCTTCCCTTACTATGTTGCAACACTCCAGTTTTTTGGTGTTTGAAGCTGAAAAAAAAAAACACGAGGATACTTTGCACTCGAGAGATATTCAGTCCTTCAGCAAAAAACATCTGTGCTTGTCTCATTAAAATACATATTCGATTCACAAAAAATGGTGCACACACTCATCAGTGGTTATTAACTCCTCCAATTTGCATCCATATGATTTGCTGAATAACTTTTAAGTGTACACAAACGATTGCAGCCACAATCTTTGACAGTTTATCTTGCTGTGCGCAGCAGGCCGGTGCTCCCAGTCAGTGCTAAATGATCATGTTCCAGTCTGATGGTCTAACCAAGCTCTGCCGTGCAGCTGAGACGCCTGGAGTGACGAGGCTCCATTTGAGCAGAAAGATAAGACGGCCTCCTGCCGGTTTGCCATCGCTCGGGGAAGGCAGCGGGGGGTGGGAGAGGTCGAGGGTGGAGGTGCGGGGATGGATAAAAGGAGGAGTTGGGAGTTTGTGTGGGGAACGTTTTCTGTCGCTTCCTCTGTAATCTGACCAAAGCAGGGAGAGTGGATGGAGGGTGAGGGGAGGTGAGTAGTTGTAAAGTGGATGTGCCACACTGGCAGGCCCCCGGGAAGACCCTGTAAACACTGCTCAGTCACAGCTCTGATTACAGAGGCAGGAAAAGGCGAGGCATACAGGAGGAAAGATGGAAACAAGGAGAGGACGGAGAGTGTCACAACAAGGCAGAAGGTGGGATGAAAACAAGGCGACAGAGAAGGACAGGAAGAGGAAGGAGGGAGAGACGCTAAATGGATGGAGCATTAAAACAGAGACGGCTGATGAAGGGGCGGAGACGGGAGAAAGAAATCCCAGTGGGAAAAAAACAGCCTGAGAGAACAAAATCAAAAATCTAAATCCTTCCTAAGTGCTATTTTTGTTTATCTGGGATTTTCATTTCCCCCGCACAGGTTAAAGTTCTTGATTTTATAGGAAATCATCCAGTCAACAAGCCCTGCGCTGCAGTATATAACTCAATCACAAAGTCAAGACATGGATTTGCCTTCTAGAGTCAATACTGCAGCTACACTGAATTCAATTGCATTTGCATTGCATCAACCCTGGACTGTGCGCTCCCCTCTGTGCTATTGATCAGTGTAGCCTTTGCGATATGAGGGTTTTGAATGGTGGAGGAGAAACATTTGATATCATTTACATTTAACCCGTGGTGCCTAATCATGAGGCATTAGCATGAACACTGGCAAAAAAGCAGGAAATGCGCCTGAGTTTCTGTACTAGCAATCAGCGCTCTTTGATACACGTCGGTGAAATTGAAAATACAATTTATTTTTTCAAATATTGGTAATTACAGTCACTGCTGGGCACAGAGAATGAGGATCAAAGTCAATAAAGAGAGGCTAAACAAAGTGGGGCAATCACAAGGCCAGAAACATTCAGCATGTCAGAGTAAAGCCAAAGAGACGCAGAGAGAGGGAGATTGAGACTGAGTAATGAGAGTCAGTGTTCGTCTGTCTTTGGGCTCAAGGTTGTTTCTGGTCCTGATAGCCATCTGCATTCAGTGACGTGGGGCAGATGGATTAGTTTAATATTGAATTAGAGCTGTCTTTTTAGAATGCCTCTCGATGTTCACAGTTAGCTTGTATAATGTCTCATGTCATTCATCCAGAGCAGCCTTCCCCCCGGCTGCTTCCAGGCAAGAAATCTGAAAGGCAAGGAGAATGTAGAGGAAGTGAGATTGTGATCTTTTCTTCTTCTGTACTTTAATACAGATTGCTACCAGTGCTAAAATAAGAGTTGGGTGTGCATAATGGACGCTTAAAGTAAATCTAAAAAGTCTCAAATTTGCTTATAGAAGGTTGATATGGCAGCATCAAGCAGTATAATGTATCCTCTGATCATTCTGTTTTAAAGAGTCGGATGGATGTATTACCCATAAAGTGGGTTTGACCTTCGCAAAATTGGCCTAGGACAATCCTGTCGTTATATAAAAAAGCTACCGTATCCCTATTTTTATTAGAAGTAAGGTTAAATTATAATTTAATCTAAAGTTCAGAATGAAAATTTCACTTCTAAGTTTTCCCAATTCTTTGCCTGCCACTTTTAAAGGACTGGATTTCATTTTTAATTATTGCAGTGGTAGTGCATTGGAAATTATTTATATTTTTTTAGTCCCAGCTTTGATTAAGAATCATGCATCTTATTTTAGACATGAAATTAAAAAACACATCTGTACAATGCAATTTTTATTATGGCCTTGCATCACCTCCGCTAAGGAAGTGATGTTTTTGTCTGTGTTTGTATGTCTGTCTGTCTGTTAACAACATTACACAAAGAATAATCTTAGGCCAGGATCACTGCAATTATGAGCCATAGAGGAGGAAGCAGGAAGTGGTAGATCCAAACCACACAGTCAATCATACAAACTAATAAAAACAATGAAAAGCTTCAGTTGTTTGGGAAAAGTTCATAACTTTGTCACATCATAACACATGCAGGATGATGATGTCTATGATTTGGTGGACATAGATCATGTCTTGGCAGATTTGTGGTGTCAGGGATTTTTTCAACTGGTTAATGTCATTATTAGCATTGCCAGCCTCGCATGAATCTATCTTTCTTTGCTGATTTTGTGTGTTCCTCATATTTTTTGTATGTTTCAACGCAGCTAATTCAATGCATATTCCTGTTGTCTGATCAAGATGTCATGTCATTAAAGCTCCACAACACTGGATTTAATTGAATTGAGGCTGAGGGTTAAAGAGCTTTACAAGATGCTGTAGTAGATTGTGCAGGAGGGAACAGGCTGCCTCACATCTGTCAAGCAAAAGAACAAGTGAAAAGCACCAACATGGAGCATGTAAAGTTAAAACTGAGGATTAAAAAAGTTAAGAAAGAGCACGAATGCTGGGCATCGATACTTACCATACACCCACAACTAACGCTCCACGTCTCTCATATTTAAATTCAGGCTTGTTTCGCTTTAATTAAGTGCAGACTTACCACATCATCATTACAATATGCAGAGAAAAAGATAGCAAAAGGCCTTATTGCAGCAGAGCCTGGTACATTTCCAAACATCCTTATTCATGAAGTAGTTAAAACTTTCATCAAAATACAACATATTTCAATCGCTGGTGGACCATACCCTGTCCTCCTGGCAGGGAAAGCATTAACCAAGCCGTGTTGGATATTAAAAAAATATCTGACATTGTTACAGATGTATCTAATTAAAAAAACTGTAAACTGCTGCATCAAGGCCCAAATAGTTCATTCATAAAGAATAGTTTAAAAATACTTAGAAAAACCAAACACAGACATCTCCTCTGTCTGTCTACATCTCTAAATACATCTGCACTCTTCATGCAGTCATCACACACACACACACACACACACACACGCACACACACAAACACACACACACACCTTTTTCATTTCCTTCATTCTCTTACCCTGAGCTGACTCCTCCAGACTGACAGTGTGGATGATTCCTCCTGTCAGGCCGCCTTAAGTGGACACTGTCACACCGTAGCTGCTTCTGTCTCTCTCCACCACAGCACTCCTGCCCTCACCTTCTCTCCACGAAACTTCCTCCTCCTACACCTTTTTCCTCACGTCTTCATCCACCCGTCCCGCTGACTCATTCGCTCTCAAATCACTGTGTAACTTTTGCTTTCCCTCCAACACAGATCTCCTCCTTTCACACGTGGGCGTAGAGGATGGTAGAGGGAGTGTTTATAATTGACTTTGAGGGGAAGCTCATGCTCTGATGAATGATCTGCAGGGGTAGCCGCTATGCGTTTTTAGCTGAGTCAGCAGTGGCCTCGCATCGTTGTTTTGGTGTGCTGACTTTCATCTGCCAATCAGAGGGTTTTAATCATTTTAACATGAACTCTGACCCATGGAAAAATCTGGATGTTGTGCCTGAGATGTCACCCACAGGTCTTTGCAAGGATGCACAGAATCAGGGTTTCCATGCAAATAGCTAAGCTTGGACTATTAAATAATGAAGTGGGAAATGAAAGCTGCAACTTCAGTATCTAACAGTGACTGTGGATAAACAAGGCAGTTTTAAAGCTGCTGAAATTAAAATATATGTAATAATTAGGTATTTGACATCATTGTAGCTTTGCTGGTATTTGAATTGTTGGTTTGAACTTCAAAGTAGAAAACTTGAGTTTTTTCAAAAGTAACATTAAGAACTGGAAAGTGCTCAGAGAGCTCAAACCTCCACCAAGGCATAACCCATGTCTGATTTACACCAAACTGTCTCAGACTGTAGACATTATCGTCCTGCAAGTGTGCAATTTCAAGTTATTATTATTGTTGTTATGAAGATATAAGCTATGGCTTTTACCCAGAGTTGAAATATTTCTGTGTTTTCAGTTGGTACCTTCCTCTTCCTGTTTCTTCCTCCTCTCTAGCTGATACATAGATGCAGTGGTGGTGTTTTATGGACCTCTGCTGGTTCTCTGTTGCCCTTTAAGCATTTCTTTTTTGGGTAAGACTTGATATTGGGAATAAAATTTTAAAAAATTCATTGACATCCACTCTGTAGTTTTTTACATAATGGTGCTAATAAGCAAAGAAACAAACTAACATGGGTGAAAACATGTCCTCTGTAACTGAAGTAAAACTCAACATCTCAGTATTCCTATTTCATGTTCCTGTCAGGGAGACATTGGTTGTGTGCATTGCTGTCACCCTCAGTGTCATTTAATAGTTTTACACTGCAAAACATGTTCGAAAATTAACCTTGCGCTTACTCATTAGATTAGCATTTAAAGGTTGTTGATTTTTCCATTTGCTGTGTAAAAAAATAGTTTCTGAATTGGCCAAAAGTCTTAATATTGAGTTGTATTATTCAGTTGTTTTGAAGAGGAAGCTGCATCAGTTGGTTTTCATATGGAGGAATCTGTAGACAATCATAAACCTATTCTAATTGTGTCTACAGTTTAATTTACATTTCCAACCTACTCCAAATTACAGTGCTGTGTTTTTTTTGCAAATATGCAGATGATACAATGCTGTTACACTGATCTTTGACAGTATTGTTTCCTGTGAATCCTTATATGTGACTCACACAAGTGTGGTAGATATTGTCTTTGCAAACTGTAAAGAGAGGTAACTCATGACTGTGAATACTTTTAATATCTATAGCAGAGTAAATGCCGACTGTAAATAGTATTAAAAATTAGGTTGATAAGAGTGAAAGCTTTAAGGATTGTTATTGAGGGGCTTTCACATTTAACTTAACCCAGGACTCTTGTTCAGATCTGTACCATATCTGACCTCAAAGCACAGATGTTAGATCAGCCCCAGTCTGTTCTACTTTTCTTTTGATTCATTGTTTACAGGAAATACAACAAAATAGTGTTCTTTCTACCATATTTTCCCATAGGAGACATTTTTAAGTATCTCTTAAGATAAATCCAGACTAGTTTTAACACTTCTGTTAATGACACACTTACACTCCACTGCTCTACCTGTTATACCCCCATCAAAAACAAAGTGCTTAAGGACATTTTCTAAATGTTTTCCCCTGAGACTGAAACAGCATTAGTGGTGCAGCACTGCAAACACTACTCCCTTTGATGGCTCACATGTAAGCAGGTGAGACAGGCAAATATTGTGTAATAAGACACAGACTGATGGAAAGGAATGAATAAAGTGCAACAAGACTGGAGAGAAAGAGAGAGCACAGGAAACAAATTGGCTGGCAGCAGCGCAGATGCCTGCGATCATAATGGGGAAGACAGACAGATAGATGTGTGCGGGGAAAAAAACCACAGCTAGCACTCTAACTGGATTCTGATTCATTACTGGAAATGTTTGTGAGAACCTGAGCATTTGTGGCTGGCCCGTACAGGAGCGGTAAACCCAAGGCTGTTTGACTTCCTAACTTTTTAGATCCAAGAAATACTGTAGCAAGCAAACACACGTATCACCACGTATTTGTTTTGTCCCTATAGCTCCATATTTCATGTTTTCTTTTTAATTCATAGGAGTATCAGTGTTACAAACAGTTACTGCTCTCTTTATGGCTTTAATATCCTCTTTTTGATCACTTGTTAGGGGGATGGAGAACAGGATCCATGGCTATTCATCCTTATCACAGCCGTTTTTGTCAATTTGTCATATTATCGATTGGACAGGGAAGCCGACGCTCTGCAGCATCCGAACAGAGGTGAGAGAGGAATAGAGACGGTACCGCTGCAGTTTGACCGTCACACCAGATAGCTTGGGGCCGCACTGCTCTGTGTGTAGGTGTGTGTGTGTGTGTTAGTCTGATATGTATGGATGAGCACTTTTGTGGTTAGCCCCTCGATACTTCCACTGTACGAGCATAGATGGATGAGGCACAACAGAACAATATACCCTCTGACCTGGATACTAATAGAGCAGCCCCAACCTTGATTCACTCGGTGCTGTTCAGTGACACATACACACACATACTCGTACTTCTATCTCTGTCGGGACACTCTGACATAAAACATTCCCTAACCCCTTCCCTAACCTCAACCAGCACACCCAAATGTCTAGCCCCAACCCTTACCCTAGACCTAACCTATATCTAACTCTAACCAAGACCTTAAATCAGGGGTCCCGACCTGTTTTGCACCACGGACCAGTTTAATGTAAGCATTATTTTCATGCACCGGCCTTCAAGAATGAATCCTCTAACACCGAGCGTATTGCTGGCGATACAGAGCTACTAGCATAAACCAACTTACTGTAACTCCTCAGCCATTTGCGCTAGCGATGTGATTCCAGCTGATTCTGAAAGCTGATAAGTGCAGCGTTTCGTATATATTACATACATTATATCATTAATGCAGGGGAATGGAATCATGCCAGGACGTGCAGCGTTACATATTACCTACATTACGGTAGTGTATAGAAACTCCACTTGTTGGCTTTCAGAATCAGCTGGAATCACATCGCTAGCATAAATGGCAAAGAAATCATGGTGATTTGATTGACACATGACACTTTCTGTCAACAGCTAAATGTTTGGGGTAAAAGAGTTAAGTTGGCCTTTTCCTCTTTGCAAAGAAGCGCTCCATAGATGTTTGTTTTTTAACTCATTTTCACTAGTTTGTGGGCTTATTTTTTGGGTAACATATCATGTGACCAAGACAAGTGTATTGACATGTCAAGAGGCACAGGCGAAAGTTAAGTCGGGGAGAATCCGGTCATTTTTCAAAATAAAATGTCTTTCAGACTCTAATAGTCAATACCACAGAAATGATATAAATAATTTATTCTTTCTGTGCAGCTTGGTAACAAATGCCTCACGGACCAGTACCGGTCCACGGCCCGGTGGTTGGGGACCACTGCCTTAAAACCAAGTCTTAACCATCACACAGCCTGGACGAAGTGAGGACCAGCCAAAATGTCCTCACAAATCCTGAAAATGTCCTCATTCTGTTGGTAAAAACTGTGTTTACAGTCCTCACTTTGGAGCAAGAATAAGAACACACACACACACACACACACACACACACACACACACACACACATGCATGGAAACTCAGAGACAGAAGAATCCATACATCATCAAAAGGTTAAGTGTTTTTATATGTTACAGAGTAGTTTGTATTGGTAGAGTAGTGAGAGTGGTGTGTATGTCCTTGCATTACTCATGTTGTGGGGACAGAAGTTTGTTTACACACTTAGATCTTTTCTGTAAATTTTCCAGTTTTAGACTTGAAGGTTAGAAGTACCGGTGATGATTACATTTTAACTCCAGGAAATAAATGTAAGTCATTACACTGTTTTGTTATTGAGCGTGTGGGTGTTCTGGGAATTTTGCTTTAATCTGTTATATGCTGCTTAAGAAAAGGAGCAGGGTTTTTTTTTGTTTTGTTTTTTTTACCTTTGTATTTGTACACCAACATTGCTTTTCTTCCATTCCACTGCACCTTGAAACATGTGTTTGCTGTTCACATAACTCAGAGATGTTGGCTTAGTGCATGTTTTCCCACACCATTTGTGTGTATGTATTTACAGGCATTCGCAGCTAGAGACTGTTTGCCATTATGAAATATTAAAACTGGGAGTGTTTGCTCTGTCTGATCGACCAGCTACTGCTAATGGCACAGTGCGAGTGTGTGTCAGTCATGAGATGAGGCACTCTATGGCAGGAGTTGCCTCTCAGCTTCTCCACAGAGGGAAACAGTGCTGTCGGTGTTACAGAGGGTGGCTTACCCCTGACTTATCTCTGCCTTGCCTCGGCATGTAGGCTGTCTGAGCAGTGCAGCCACCTGTCTTTCTGCTCAGGTCCTTTTTAAAATTCACTGCCTGCAATGAACCATCACTGGGGGGGATACTGAAGGAATTCCCAGAGATTTTGAGGAGGTTTGATTGAATATAAATTCTCTTTGGACGTTTTTCTGAGTATTCACAAGTGTTAAAAATGAGAATTACCCGTTTTATTTTATATGTTATACTTGATAGAAAAGAGATCGCTGACAGTGGCACATTCTGCTCTTTAGCTCATTTCAACATTTTAGTATATTGCAGCTGTTTGTTTTTGTGTTTGAGGTGCAAATTTACTGTTTTGGTTACCAATCTCACAAACCCTGTAATAAACCTGCTGCAGCCAATCTGCCAAGCATCACACTGATACAAAACATTAACAGCTAGTCAGTAAGGACTGTGAAGCAATTCACTCAATTTAACTCACACATTTAGTTCTCAGGTTTGATTTATATTATAATTTTTTGATATTAAACCAACCAGTCAATTAAAAGTTGTGTGATGACTGTGAACAAACAGTTTAGGGGAAAAAACAGGATGAATACATAAAACATATAATGTGCCTGCAAAGGTTTCACAATAAAAGCCCTGTTATGAAATGAAGGGTTAATGTCCACTGAAGTTATGGTAAATGGAGTACATTTACATTGTGCTTTCTTGACCTTAGCTAGGTCCCAAAGCGCTTTACAAGGCAACTCATTCACCCATTCACACACACTCACACACACCAATGGCTACCAAGCTGCCATGCAACGCTAGCCACCATTGGGAGCAACTTAGGGTTCAGTGTCTTGCCCAAGGACACTTCAACATGTGGACAGGACAGGATCGAACCCACAACCCTACGATTCACAGGTGACCCACTCTACCACCTGAGCCAGCTGCCTTTACATTAGAGGGCTTTTAATTTGAAATAGCCACAGGAAGTATTTTTGTAAAGATTTGCAGTAATCTTTGACCTGGTCTGCTCCCAATCTTGTTCAAAGCCTCCAAACAAGCCTTCAACCCATAATATGACCACAGCAATTAGTCTTCAAAGGACATTAGAAATAAATCCATCCAACACAAATAATAAATAAATGAATAAATAAAAAGATAAAGGCCCTGGTCAGTATTTGAGGGAATATGTTATGTCTCACTTGGCAGAAAGTCACCTTGTTTTGTACAACTTAATCTCTGGTTTCCGTTGCCTCCCTTGAAAATGAGCTTGGGCTCAGGTGGTCCTGTATACAGACACCCAGAGCTGGTAGGAACTTTAACAGCAGTGTTGGCTCGGCGGCACCTGCTCCCTGTCTCTGCTGTAAATCCAACGGCTAATTGTGATTATTAAGATGAGCACAGCCTGAGAACAAATGTGAAAATTCAAGCCAGACATTTATAGGTGCACTGCTGCATTTGTAGTTTATTACCTTAATATTTAGGCATCTCACTGAGTGAACAACAGCTACACAAGAGTTGTTTTTCCCTGTGATCTTTGGAGGAGTGTCACCTTCTTTTTCCCTCTGCCCCTTTATTCTCAGTCCAGACTCCTTCCTCTTCAATCAATGTCCCACTCTATTTGCATCAGTGTGTCTCACACACCAGCACCTGGGGAAAGGTATTAAACATTTATTATGAATTAAATCACCAACCTGCACAGGGCTATGACAAATCCTCTTAAAATTTAAATTATTGTTTCAATAATAATGTTGTGCCTGGCATGTTTTGCTGAAGGTGGAGTGAGTGAGGAAACAATCTAAACACAGATTCACAGAAATGCATTAAATACATTGTATTCATGGCACTGAGGTGTGTGTGTGGCAACAAATGTATTTCAGCTCTTTCATAGTAACTTGCGACTGTGTCTGAAGTCGGAGATGTTACGCATTCATCCAGAGGGATGGGTTTTTTTTTGTTTGTTACAGCACATGGAAGAGGAAGCAGATGGAGGGACACTCATGCTCAACAAGGGACAGACAAGAGGGACAATCCGGTGGTGACATTTAACTGTGCAGTGCTGCCCTTTAACGAAAGTCAATTTAACAGGATCACACAAAGGTCAGCGTGTTTAGGCTGGCCCGCATGATGAGCTATAAACTGTTTCACAGAGGTGACACACTGACATACAGGTGATGTATTAACCTGTAAACACCACTGTAAATAACCTCTTTCCTAATAAAAGGAAATAAATAAATAACTACCATATTTTCTGGACTATAAGCCGCTACTTTTTTCTGACGCTCTGAAATTAAACACTGGTGTTTCTCATGTATTGGCGGCACGGAGCTCGTTAGCTTTTTACAAGCTAGCAAGCTCGTGTCGCCGGTACATTTAACGTCGTCACATCAGACCCGGTCAGAGCGGACCACATGAAACTGTTCGAATAAATTCAATAGCGGCTTATAGACAGGTGCGCTCAATAGTCCAGAAAGTACGGTAAATGCTCAAGTAGTTTTGCAAAAGTGTCTCACGACAGATTGCTGCTTTACTTTTTATTTTCCTTTTTTTTTTGGCATCTTTTCATTCCCTGCTACAATATGCTCTCAAAAACATTTAAAAAAAAGACACAAATTTCAGTAGCAAGCAAAAAATAAAAGTGTTTGGTCTGTTCAGTCCACACAGACTCCAACTGTACTCTACTCCTTCAATAAACACTGGTTTAAAGTGCAATAGGACAGTGGCATCCACCCCGGCAGGTGGGGGGACCATGAAACGGTACAACTACAAAGCTCATGGTGACACTGGGAGCCTGGATCAATCATTACAGATGTTGTTAGTTCAGGATATGTAAACAGTGGGATATTTCTGTAATTCAAACAGTGCCGCAGATTATTTTTCTAAGGCAGAGGCAAAGTCAGGCAAGAAATGGAAAAATCCAAGATGTCTGTGGAGATTTTGCCCCACTAATTGCAAAAAAGAGTAGGGGGTCATACTCTGTGTTGTGCATTGTCGTTGCAAATTAGTTGAAGATTTCTGTTCTGTATAAAATGGCCTTTCAGCTTCTGTTCTGGATCACTATCGAGCAGCAAAGACAAACTTGAAACCTTTTGATGCTTCTGGCTGGATCAAGTTAATTATCTCACAGATATTTTTTACATAAATTACTAGAACATCATTGGACATCTAAACTGGTCTAAACACTCACATATTATATTTTCAACATCGGCAGTGAAAAGCAAACCCTCCCTCCTCCATCCTTCTCCGCCGCCTTCTACCTGCGTGGAGACAGGCGGACTCCAGGCAGTTAAACCATTGTGAATCAGGAGAATAGACTTCAAAGATAAGCTGATTTATACACAACTTTTCACCTCAGGAATGCTGATATGGGGATGTTAGCGTTTGGTGAGACAGGAATGTTGAAGGCGGCCCGGCTGTCTGTGATGTACTGCACAGAGGGCCGATGTATTATTTCATCTGCCTCCAACAGCTCCATCTTCTCTGCTCTCTCATGTTGTTTTCAGAGGGTGGGTATTATGTTCTGTTCACAGATCTTTTTACAAATGTGATTTGCATTAGCATACATTTAACAATACAAAAAAAAAAAACATTTTCTCCAAACAATAATTGGGCTTGAAAAGCAGTTTTAATTAACATTGTTTTACATTCACATACTGAATACTGCGATTGATGTGAAAACTGTGGCATATTCATTCATGTGCGGCTTATTTTATCAAAAATTAATTAAGCTTTGTTTGAATTAATATAAATGTATTCCATGTATACAAATGCAGAGGATTAGCATCTTAGATACCTACCAGTTTTATCAGTGACAATAGGTCTTAAGTAAAACTCTCTGCACCACAATAACATTTTATCTCAACAATGGTACATAATGGGTTTTGGACAAGTTCACACAGAAATTTAATTTGAAAATAATCAGTTTTGCTGGTAAAAGCGCACTGTATGTCCAAACAAACACTGAAGACTTTATCACATAATGAAATGTGCTTTTTTAATTTGACAGAGGACAATAAAAATGCCTTACAAGAGAACAAAATGTGTCGGCGCTTAATATTAACATTGAATAATTTCATATTGTTCAAGGATATTTTCCCCCAAAAGCTTAAACAAAAGATGTTTCTGAAGGCAGATTGCTCAGGCCTCGGGTACATGTAAACAATCCCTGTACTTTGAACATAGTTTTTTGTTTTTCCTTCAACAGACCTGGATACACCGTCCCCAGTGGTGCACATCATTACCATCACATGTATTTACTCTGCCTTGTTTTGACTTTTCCTGCCACCATGTGATCCGTCTCCTTTGTGGATCTCAAAAGTTTGACTCAGTCTTACTGTTTTCTTAGCCTCCCCTCGCCTCTATCCTCCGACTCTCATGCCTCCTTCCCCTCTGCTCCACCTCTCCCCCCATCTTCCTTTTCATTTCTCCTCTTCTGCCATTCTTGCTGGTGATGAGAAGCATTATTTCTCAGAGCTTTTACACCCGGGAGGCCGCTGCCTGGCTTTTGGCAGACGTTGATAAGGGATGATGCTGCGGTTGCCAAGCCATACAAATTATTTCAGGAATAAAGAGATCAATAGCATCTTTTAGCAAATCCTCCTCCTTCCCAGACCACCGTTCATTTCGAGTTTATTTTTTCACTGCTGGAATAAAAGTTCGGGGAAACAAAGAAAAATCTGAGGGAGGCAAGTTTTAAACTGTGTAGTGCACCAGAGGTCATTCATAAGAAACAAGGGAACCAAAATGTCAGCTTTTCTGTTTGCTGAAGTTGCCAAGTTACAATTTATGGGAGTAGATGTGGATGTGTGTGTGTGGCCTGTGTGAGTGACAATGTAATAACATGTCCACCTCATTTTTCTTGCTTTCAAGCTTTTAAATGATTAAAAGAGCTGTTCACCATTGTGACAAATACACATTGGTTTTCTTTGCAGAAGTGAGACTAGAAGTTTGACATCAGTTTAATGTCTATGTGTTATATACAGACCAGGAGCTGGGACAAAATTATAAATATGAAAATACTAACCAGCACCTCAGAAGCTCAGATTGACACATTGTTTATTGTTTGTTGAACTCAAAACTAAAAAGAAAATTAAAATGTCAATTTGCAGTTTTAACGGGTGACGGGATTTTATTTTTATTTTTTATTTATTTATTTTTTTTGCTTATACTCACCAGGATTTATAACTGAGCGCAGCTTCATGAAACTTTGTCATTAATCATGTTATCATTGCTAAATTCGGTTCATTGTACTTGGTGGTTTACATATATCTGTGGTTTTGTTCCTTTAAAAAAATGAAGGCAATGCAGCGACCAGTTGTCTTTTTCAACAGTGTTTTCTTCATAACATCTCCCTGTCTCATTATTCATTTTCTGTTTCCACTTAGAGGTTCATTTTAGCTGAAGCAAGAGAGTGAAATGAGTGTGGAAAGAGTTTGTTTCGCTGTTAATAAAGTAATGCCCTGGGAGAGTAACAGTAAATCGCTGAGGTGCACTGGGTTATTTTGTGAACATGCTACTGGTTAAATGTTCGGCTGGGCCACAGTCTCCACCAGTGTTCCCTGTTAGCAAATATCCAGACTGTATGTAGTGCATGAAATAAAATCTGACCTCAACTGAAGATAAAATAACCACAAAATGATTAATTTGGTACCTTGTTGTGATGTAACTCAGTGAGTGGCAGGTGAAGCCAGTAACAATAAAACCACACTCAACTCTGTCCAGCCAATAATAGGATTCATGTTTGTTAGGCTTTTTATGAGCCTAATATCTATGTAATTATGTTTGATTGTTTGTTTGTTTTTCAGATGGACCACCACATCACTGATACGAAGAGTTTACTTCAGTATTTCATTATTGCAAATGATGCCGTATTTTTCAGATGATAAGGCGCACCATATTATAAGGAGCATTGAGAGAAACAAGTCGAACTTTATTCAAATCATTCAAATATCTCTCAACATTGTTCAGTTGTAACATATAATACAAAACAATACACTCACTTTTTCAGTTCATTCCTCTTCCACAAATTCTTCATCTTCAGTGTCTGAGTTTGTCCTTATACACACCGTAATATTACGTTGAAGCACAGTACGTATGACTCCGCCAGGCTCCTGACTAAGGTAGCCGTAATGCTCTGACAATCCATCGGCTTTGTGGTTCACTGAAGTTGTACTAAAACATTTTGACAGATTTTTTAATCGGTTCGAGCTCAGTGAGCACAACCAGAATTAATACATAAGGTGCACCAGATTATAAGGTGCACTGTTGGTTTTTGAGAAAATTGAAGGATTTTAGGTGCACCTTATAGTCCACAAAATACGGTAACTTTTGAATTGAAGTCAATTTGAACCTGAGATCTTTGGAGCCAGCATCTAGTGGCCATCGGGAGTATTGCACTTTTTTGCACTACCACAACGGCCTTGTTGTTAAGACCCAGATGGTCGTCCATTTCTGTTTACACTCTACACGAAGACCACACCACCATCACAGGTCTCTCTAACATCTGCAAGTAAAATACATAGAACAAACCTAATGAAAAAAAAACGGCATATATTTTTTTCATTAAACAGGCCAAAAGTAAAGTTTTATTAATTAAGTAATCTAAATGCAGTTTCTACTGTTATTTGACTCGTTTAATAAGCCATACCATGTGTAATGATCTCAGAGGTTGGACAGGTGGGGTGCTGTGGCTGTAGTGTGCACGTCTGATGTTGGGAATGGAAATTGATTGTTTTGGGTTTGCTTGGACAAATGAAAAACACTGAGAAAACACTGGTCTCTACATTTTACTTGGCGAGCCCCATATAAATCATTTGTCATGCTCAAAATGTGAAGTGTGACTCTTTCACATGGCTTAGGCGTTGGATTTTGTAAAGCTATTTGTTAACTGCTACACACAAGTCCTCTTACTGGATTCTGTGTCTCAGTGTAATTATGATGCAGTTATAGCCAAAACATACTTAGAAAACTGAATGCAGGGATATAAAAACAAAACAGACTGAATGTGTTTGTTTTTGACTTGATACTTAGGAACCGGGCTGAGCAGAAATCAGAAATGATCCAGACTTGGTGATCACACTTGAAACTTATTTATCATATTATATTAAAGGATCTCATCCTGTCTGTAAATCCTGCTCTGTTTTAACAAATACTGCACCACATTTCACCACAAGAGGGCAACAGTGCTCAGTGTATAGCATCAGTACAGCTGGATTATGTCATCCCAGTGGTTTATGTTCTCTGATTGCTTTCTACTTTTTACTTTTAACCAGTTTGATGTCAGTCCAACTTCAGAACTTACTGAATGGGGTAAGATATTATATATCGCATTGATTTTTCAAGGACACTCAAGCAAATGCACAGCAGCTTTTCAAAACACTAAAGAGACATAATACTCTCACCTACCAGCCAAAAGTATGATTTCCTATCATTTAGCAGCTCAGTCAGATCTCTACAGCAGCAGATTGCCACCAGTGCGACAACACAGCCTCAGATCAGTTTATCATTATAATAAGAAACATTTGTGCTGTGGTTACAGATGTTTGTCATTATGAGATACAAAGTTATCAAGTTTGAATGAGAAAGTTTTCTTGTTATAGTAACTTCTCTCATTATAACGAGAAACTTGTTTGATTGAAAAAGAGATCAGGGAAGACTATGTAGTCAGTGGAGACTGTGTGTTTGTGTGTGGTTTTCAGGTGCTCACTAATTTCTTACTATTGATGTTTTGGTTATTTTGTATCATTTTAATTGTTTGAAAAGGCAGTGGATGGTTTTGTAGTGCTGCAGCAGGAGGTTCATTACAATATAAAATAAGCTGAGTGTTTGAAACTTTTTTCATGAGCGTTCAATGAAAATGAACAGCTACAGTTTCTGAAATTCAAACTCAGCTGAAGTGCATCATATACACCTCGCTAAGGGATTCTGTAACTGATCTATTCATTTATATCATCACCCATGTTCAGTCGTAACTGAATCTCGTCTCATCCCAAGCACACATCAATCACTTGTTATAACATAATACAGTTACAGACTGAACACTGCTGCCCTCTTGTGGTGACATAGCAACACTACCTAGTGAAAACATAAGAGATAGGGATTTTCTGGGAATCGTCTTTTTCATTGGACAGAAAACCATCTTCTGTTTTTGCCATAGACTGTGTATAGAAAGGACAAAGCTAATGTGACATTACCTGTTGGCTTGTGGATTTTGAAGGCCGGAGTTTGCCATTTGAATAGCATCTTGTTGGGTTTTTTTGTAGGCGGAAGTGACCATAATTGGAGATGAAGGGAAGCGTAATGAGGCAGGTCTGACCATTTCACCCAGAGGACACTGGTGTATGAGACTCAAGTTCACTGGTGAATGAACCTCCAAACTACGTGTAAATTAATGGAGACTAGACCTGTCAATCAAATTAGCCACACCCCTGAACATTCATCTTTTTGAAGCCTAATATCTACCTTTTGTAATTCAAATGGATCACTATAAGAACAGCTGATATTGGAAAATGATTACTGTGTGGAGCCAGCATCTACTGATCATCACGTTTTTTGCACTTCTGCATTGGATTCACTTTTGAGACCCAGTTGCTTCATCCATTTATACTGCACCTACAGTGTATGGATTTTGCCAAAAATATATTTATATAATACACTATCAGTCAGTAACAACAACAGTAAAAGCTGACATGCTGTGTTGCAATGAAACAGTTTCACGTTTATAAAAAAGCTGCTTATTAAAATAACTAGAAAAATACATCAACAAGAAAAGTCATAATAAGGAGCTGATTTTTTATTGTCACAGTGATATCTGCTGAAGTTTTCATCCAGCTTCTCTGTCTGGTTTATTAGTTAAGGTCATTGTAATTCCAGTATCTGGTTAGTAGCGCCATATCTCTACATATATCCTGCTTATGCTCCACCGATAATGATCTACGGACTCTGTCATACATCTTTTTGTGTAAATGAAAGAAACGGCTGGACATGATGGGCTTTCCACAGCCCTAAATGAGACATGGCGAATGAATGATGGAGCATTATGATGGTATCTTCGGCCATGTTGCAGCTTCATATCTATGTGCTGAATGGCCCATTACTCATCATTGGAAATCAGTGCATGTGTGTGTATGTATGCAAGTATGTGTGTGTGTGTGTGTGTGTGTGTGTGTGTGTGTGCAGACACAGAGATGAAGAGATAAAAACAAGAATAGTTCCTATGCTCCTGCATCTCTGAGGTTCCTCTGTGTAGGCAGGCTTTTGTAAGAAAATAATATACATGAAACCATCATGTCGCCCACTCTGCTTATTTAGACAGTTATTTTCTTTTTTTTCCTTATTACCTTTTTTAAAAAGGAAAGAGAGAGGATCAAAAGGGGCAGAAGACAGTTCCTTTTATGAGAAAATTTGATAAAAACGTGTTCTTATTAGAGAAAACCTCCAGCAGCCATATTTTTATCTGTTACATCGTGTTCTCATCCTTGTCTGCTGGATAGATTTGCCAATATCTAAGTTATTAGTTATTATGTCAAAGGCACAGCGTGACACAGCTTTGCTCTAAAAGAGCAGCTTCTGTCAAGTTGTCCTTGAAAATGGCAGTTAACCCCTGGCTGTTTTTGGTGGAGCTGCTCAGTGGCCACAGTGGGTTGTGACAGCGCTGTGGCAGTACAGAGCTGTGAGCGTGAAGTGTTGGTGAAAAAGATTAAGTCAGACCATGGCAGCTCAGAGGTTAGGGGAAGGGGGCCGGTGATTGAAAGGTTGCCATTTTGGGCTGAGGAAATAAATGAAAAGGCCTCACTGCCCCCTCAGGAAGTGCTGATGAGTTGTTCTTCAGCTGAGAAGAAACCCCTAAATTGCTCCGATGGAAGTGCTCAGCAGCTAATAGCAGAAGATTAGTGATTGTTGTGGGAAGCTCGCAGAATGAGATGTCAGTAAAACTGGGTGCACATGTGTTCACAACCAGATTTCCTGGAGAATAACTGCGGGCTCAGTCAAAACGCAGAAATGATTTTGTCATTTATTGTGAAACCACGCCGTGAATCATTGTTAATCTGCTGCATGATCTCACATGATGAACTGTAATAACAATTCAACTGATTTGATCTTTACAAAACAAGATTAAGATTACACAAACAAGAAAGCACTCAGAGAGTCCAGACCTCCACCAAAGCATAACTCATGTCTGATCAGATTGTCACAGGTTGTAGTAGACATTATCATCCTGCATGCAGACTTACAACAAAATTACAACATCAAGAGCTGTTTCCATTTTTTTGTTTGTAACTACCTCTTCCTTCTTCTTACTCTCACTCAGACACTGTGTTGGTGTTTCACTGCCCTCTCTGCTGTCATTGTCATCGTTAAAACATGTGGGGTTGGGATGCCTTTCTATGAATTTGCACAAATTGTAATCATTTTTTTCTTGGGTAATATCGTAGACCATATATAAAAATGGATGAAGCAAACAAGGGTTAAAAACAAAAATAAGGCCAATGCAGAAGTGCAAAAAAATGCAATACTCCTGCTGGTCACTAGAGGCTGGCTCCATTTTTAATCATGAATCAGTTTCTAAACATAACTGATGTTTAACTGATGTTATTAGCTAAAGTCAACTATTCTAATCTGTGATCTGGTGGTCGATTTGGAAAACAAAAAACAAAAAATACAACCCATGAATTAATAGATATGAGTTCGTCAGTGTCCTCAGGTTCAAGGGTCAGACCTGCCTCCTCACTCCTACCATCATATCCAAATATGGTCACGACTGGCTCCAAACAACCAACACGGCAACAAACCATTGGGTGATGTCACTTTAGCGTTGTCCATTCAGTCCATGGATAATACGCTATCTCTACCGAAAAAAATATTTCCTGTCATGCTGAGAGTTTCTTTAGTAAGTGTTAAAAAAAATAAAGCCTAAAGATCAGCCATTAACACATTTTATGCAATTTATTTAGTCTGTATAAAAACCGGCTCTGTGGATATTACTTATACGGGAGCAAAAAGGGCACTTTTACCTTTTATCCCACTTAAACCTGTAATATTAGGTGCAAAGCCGAGTTGTCAGAACATTCATACCTATGACCTTTTGTATGATTGAAACCAGCCATGGTGGGGCACATCATATTATTTGATATCCGTGCCTTGATCGGTGCAATCAGTCAAGCATTTAATGTCTGCTTTATAGCTGTTCTGAATGTCACTCCTCCTTCCTTCATCTCTTTGAAAAGGATGGTCTTTAGCTTTGAGTGAGCAAAGCTGCGAGGCACGGCACATCTCAATCATACCTTTTCTACACAAGCAGAGAGGTGAAATCCTCAGACACCAGGTTTTTTTTTCTCCTTACATTTTTGATTTACTATTAAACTGAGCCCTTGCGAGTAGACTACCTGTGTCTTCATAAAGATGACTGAGCACTTTCCATCAGGAGGCAGAAGTGCTGAAATCAGTTGAAAGTCTGTCCTCGTCTGATGGTATTTCCTCCGACAGTGGTGCCATTGTTCTTTTATTACCTATTGTGCAGTGTCAGTGGCATCCTTAAAGTTTTTTAATTTTGTTTTTTGCCTCTCTGTCATGTCAAATTAAGTTTGAAGGTTCACAATGCACACATATTAAAACAAGTAAACTTTAGCACTTCAATCAAAACACAATTGAGTCTGAGCTATAAACTGAGCAAAAGAAAGATACTGACAAAGAACAGCAGGAAAACAAAAGAAAAATTACAATTATTATAACAAAAAAGCAACTTTGACCGCGAAAGTCACATTTACAGCAGTCAAAATCATAAAAACCTTTATCGGGAAAAAAATGTTCTAGTAACAATCCATTACTTCGACATCAAGTCAGACTCACAGTCAACACTAAAAGTACATTTGAATGACAGCATCAGGGATTGTTTGACATGTCAATTGATTCATCGCTATTTCTTTAAGGACGTCCCAGCCGATTCAGGACACAGTCCAGCCAGAAAGATCAAAAACTGCACCGTGCAAACACACGCACTACTTTATATGTATAGAAAAGCACCTTCAAGTCACATTTGGCATTCATTGGGAGGCCGTGTAAAGCCGACGGGATAAGTACCTTCTTCTCCCACAACTGTGACAGCTGCATTTTATATGACCTTAGGACTTGTAGCGCAGGTACATTTGAGTATTACTGCAGGCATACAAGGACCATATTGCTGGTTATGCATGTTTATGGTCAGTCAAAAGTTTGCTAAAAGTTGTATAGACTCAACATCAGAATAATGCTCGTATACAAATAAGTGTAAATAATAGTTAATGTATCAATGTGCTGCAGCTTTCCAGCATCTTGGAGTTTATTGTTGTGACTTTCTGGCCTCCACTCTGTTTCCAGTCACAATACACAGCCGCTAGGCAAAGATTCAGCATGTTACCAACACCTAACGGAAAGCTTGTAGACATTAAGGCGAATTTAGCAGCTAAACAGCGAGACATCTCCTACAGACTGGTGCAGACAAAATGTTAAAAGAATAGTGCTTTTTGAGGATACATCGAAGCTTTGCAACATTGTTGGAGCTTTCAGATCCTAGCATCCCTTCAGCAGAGGAGGGGAGTTTGTTCCTGGTTCTGACAAGCTGTAGCAGATTTTTAGGACTTCCCATTCACTTTGTTGTAGCATCAATGTTTATTTGCGACCTTGGAAAAAATAGATTGACAAAAAAAATCCCAACTGAAGTTCCACTTGATAACTTTTTTGAGGCTTTCAAACCTACAGGTGACACCTCTCTGCATTTTAGGATTAATGAAAAAAAATTCTTGCACTATTTGCGTTATAATCCATCCTGGAGATATCTGGACATCATCAGTGCAGCAATTTTAAAATCCAGACCAGAAGTTTAGATCTTTATTGATGTACATAAACGCTCTAAATAATACTGTTTGTCCATGTGGACGATGACAATACTTTATTATAATTATTTATTCCTCAAGGCCAGACAATGGCAACGAGAATAATTGTGTTACAGACACAGCTGTTGCAGGGCAAAATGAGCTAAGTGCCTGAAATGGTGCCGCATCAAACCTCTTATTAAAACAAAGTAGGCAGAGAGTGGGTGGTTACACTGATCGCTTATTCACCCATTGAAACCATAATTATGATAATAACTGAGACCATGGTTCTCCTTTTAAACTTTGCTTTGAGGCTGCAAACACCTGCTGAAGCGAACTGCGCACATGATGAGAAACCAGAGCACAATGGTCGACGCTGTTCGGCATCCACCTGCTGATCTTTTCTTAATAAGTCTTTCATTTAGCCACATCTGCGCTTTTTTACTTTGCCTCTCTCTGGACTTTATTTGTGCATTTCCAGGTGAACGACACCGACAGAGGGTGTGAGGCAAACATCGAATTAGAAAAAGAGAGAAAAGACGAAAAAGAGAAAGCAGAGGGGTGTGAAGTCTCATTTAGCTTCTGCAGCAGCCGACTCTTTTAGCTTCAGTGGTTGGTGTTGATAGAGGAACAGGAACAGCCGGGCTCCCCCACAGAGATAGGGACCAGCACAGCAAGATGAAATGGCTTTTTCAAAACACCCTGATCACGCATTACAGCAAATTACTTCCCATCACACTGAAAAAAAGAAAAAAAAAAAGAAATAATAAATAAAAGAAATCAGTGTGCATTTTCAGTGAACCATAGCACTACAGTCTGTGAGGCTGCAGCGTGCATGCTCACAGACTGGAATGATTTGTACTGTACAAATGAGGATCCGGAAAATGTGTTTAATTATAAAGTTAAACTGCATACGTGTAAGTTTTAAGATGGGGGTTCAAATAAAAGTTGTATTTAATAGACGCATCCAGTGCTATTACATCTTGAGATACACTTCATGTATTCATTAGGCCTGATCCATATTGCTAATTAACTTCCCCTGTGCGAGGCTTATCTCAAATTGCCTGTGTGCTGCACAGATGTTCAAGAAGCATCTTTAAAAACTCCAGGCCTTGTAACCGAGTCCCTGTTGAAAAAAAAAACAAAACAACAACAACAGTTCCTGCCTCGGGGATTTTTTTTTTTTTTACATCGTGCATTGACTTAGAAGAAAAGTTGGATGAGCAGTGAATGTCAACAGTTCTGAAGTTAGGAGTGGAGATTATGTATGCGTCATTGCATTTGTAAGTGGCAATTCAGGAAGTTCAAACTGCAAAAGGCACATGCATTTACTTGTTACTCACCTCAAAATAATAATAATCCATTGGTTTGTTGACATATACAGTAGCTGCAGGGGCTTTTATCCTAATGCAGATGTTACTTAGTACAGTGGTGCTCAACCTTTTTTGCACCACGGACCAGTTTAATGTCAGCATTATTTTCACGGACCGGTCTTCAAGGTGTGGTAGATAAACACAGCGAAAATAAAATAACACGACCGGCATAAAAAGTTGTCCTCTTACCCTTTGCAAAGAAGCTCTCCAAAGATGTTTGTATTTTATTCTTTTTAGCTAACGTATCTGACGTTATCCGTAATAGGTGATACGTTGTATCACGTGACCGAGAGGAGCGTATTGAAGTGTCGAGGCAAAGGCAAAAGTTAAGCTGAAGAGAATCCGGTTGTTCCTTTCAAAATAAAATGTCTTTCAGACTCTAATAATCAATACAACGGAAGATATATTTATAACTCAACTTAATTTATACAACTGACCCACGGACCGGTACCTCTCCCCGGCCCTGTGGTTGGGGGCCACTGGAGTAGAAGTAGCAGACGCATGTATTTCAACAACTGGCAAGGTTAAAGTTTTTTGTGAAGTGTTTATTCAGAGATTAACCCTAAAAAATTATTTTCACTGCTGTGGATTGATTATAGTTTATAGTGCCAGGTTTATAAATTCATATTGATTGATGCACACCTACAAAACATCAAAATCTTTTTCAACTGAACCATGTAAAAATATATATGTTAATGTAGGACCCATCAGTCATTACAGCAAGCTGATTGACATCATCTTCATCACCTTCACCGAGGAGGTCACACTTTCTCCTGCATTTGTTTACTTGTTCGCAATGTTACAGAGAAACTAGAACATTATAGATGAGAGGAACAAATTATTAAATTTTGGGCCATCAAGAAAAAGAAAAATCCTAAAATCCCAGAAAATCCTGCTCAATAATAATAATAATAATAATAATGTAGGATGATAACAAGAAAGCAACAAGAAAAAACAATAAAATAATAATGTGGAAAAAATCTAACTGAGCAACTGAGGTTAAGAAAAATAAAGAATAAATAAAGAGAGGAGAGGACGACACATCAAAGAGATAAAAGCAAGTGTGAAACAATAGGATGAGTAAATGAGACTTTTAATGTTTCAACAAGAGTGTTGCTATTTCACCACTAGATGGCAACAGTGTTCAGTCTATAACCCCAGTACAGCTGGATGATGCCTCAGTGGAGGTTTGTGTTAATACCTTTTATTATCTGTACATGTTTTAACATCACAGGATTTTTTTCAAACTAAGATCCTGTTCTTCATCCTCTTCTGTTTTGCGCTGCAGCTGCATTGAATCCTCCATCTTTCAGTTTGCAGCAGAGTGATTTCCTTTCTGACAGAGAGTCCATTAAAAATCCTCTGGTCCCCGAACAACGGAGCTTATCTCTCATATTTTCTGCCGCTCTCTTTTTTTATTGAATGGTGTATCTCAGTGTCGCAGGTAACACAGGAATTAGCAGGAATTTAGATTTTGGATTCAGGGATAATCCAATGCTCTGTTGTCTGCTGGCAGTGAAATCCTCCTCATTCAACAGCAGCTTTATGAAGAAACTAAAGTACAACACAATAGTGACTCTTCTTGTGTATGAGCGCTGTTATAATCTAGTTAGTGTTGCTTGTATGGTCTGAGTTTTAGATTGTCGTAGATTGAAAGGTACAACCTGCAGTACAGATGAGACACTGTCTGCAGGTGGGAGGCTGTTGGAAACGCTGTGCTGTAAAATAATAAAATAAAAACCTCACGACTGGATTTTTTTTTTATTATTATTTGTTATTTTTCAGAAACAAGCCACAGAATATTAGTCAATCATGAAATGGTGTCATTTTCCAAAACCTCCACCTCAGTGTTAGTCATACAATAACGATGCTTAGTCACTGACTGGGGGAGGGAGAAACAAAACGAACCTTCAGGTGTGTTTCAGAGGCCAGATTTATTTATTTTTTTCATCTAATTTTTAATAGAGATGAAACAAATAAGATTTTACAGATTAAAATGGTTAATTTCCAGTCTCCATATTGTTTTACAGGACTAAAGGGATAATATGTTGCAGTAATTTAATTGTGATTATTACTGTGGTATTAAAGGATGTGTGATTAGATGGAGTATTGGAGTAGTCTTCTCTTTAACAGAAAGATGATAAGTGTGTGTATATATGTGTGCCTGAGCATGTGTGTGTGTGTGTGTGTGTGTGTGTGTGTGTGTTTAGTCATTAAGCCACAACTTTTTACAGAATTAACTTTGAAACATTATCAGACACCAAACCAAATTGTTGTTGTTTTTTTTTTTTCAATCCTGCCACTTTTTTAATTTAGTATACATATCAAATGTCTTCTTGAAAATATATCGTATATTTCAGTTTGAGGAAATACAGAAAATGAGCATAATGTTTAAGATTCACTCTCAACATTTTTTTAATATAAACCTTCTACCTAAGAAATGGTGTCTGTGAAAACACAGTTAATCACAATAAATCTCTTCTCACATTGGCTCCTGAATTACTTCAGTCAAGCCAAATATGGACATATGGAGACCTCAGAAAAATTATACAAAATAGGACAGTTGAAGATTTAGTTCACTGAATAAAACTCATTCTTAAAGGTTCCTTTACATTAATTTGATATTAGGGTGAGTTCATGCAGAGTTATGGCCTCATTAGATCATCACAGCATCGCCTCATATGATTAAAAAAAATAGATACATGAACACAAGTTGTAATTTACCATGTTTGGCTTATGAGTGACATTTGGTTTATTTTAGCCTGTGTTTCTGTTGCTATTTTCAAAAGTGAGGAGCACGAATAAAGAGCCCCACTCACCTCCGTTGTAGCAGAGGTTACTGCGATATTATAGTATTTAAACCTAAAGCTGCACAGTCAGGAATCTGTTTTTACATTTTGGTGAATTGACCTTTTATAGCAAACATTAAATTCATGGAAAATGCCAGATTTCATTACTTAAAGAAGCTTTTACATCGGCTGATCTCGTTGATTGATTACTAATGAGGAGAGAGGGAATGAGCTGCTTTGACTTCAATGAAACCTGCATTTACTGCACTTGATTCAGTGGAGTTATTATTATTCACAAATCTTGACCCTGGACAGTCAGTGGCATCGTTGTCAGTCGCCTCACACACTGAAGCTCCGCTGAAGAGTGAGCGGACGTCAGCCGTGAGCTCCAAGTCGAACCAAGTGTCAAGACAATGAGCTTTAGAGAGGAGGAGGGATGATGGCTTGCTAAATGGCTTGTCAGTGTGCGCAGCCATCAACCACCAACATATGGGGCTGGTTTATGCAGAGTCTTCAATGCTTGTCAAACGTGTGCTGAGACGGGGAGGACAGCGCTGCCTGACAGCCTCGCAGACGAGTGGCAGTTAGATTCACAGTATGTGGGTCGACTCCAAGCAAAGCATCGGTGTGAACAGTCAGATCTAGAGGAGCGATTATGTCTCAGCAGCGGTCATTTTCTCTTTCAAAACAAATGGAGTCAGACCAGAATAGCGGCAAAACACACAGAGGATTACGTCAGGTGCATTCATCAGAGTGAGGTGAATGTGAAGCAAACACGTGGACTTATCACAGACTATTCAGTGCATCTTTTTACTCAGAGCAGCTGTGATTGGTTTCAGGATGGGGGTCTGTCAAACAGGAATGGTAATCTCTCTAGTTCAAGATAATATTGACCAGGTGGAAGGAAACATGAGCCTTTTTAACTAGTTTAGGGGAGATAAAAGATAAACAAAGAAACAAGATGTCTGAGAAAAATGTAGTGACAAACTCAACAAATAGTGTGTCATATGCAAAGCCAACAAAATACAACACAGACCACAAAAAGTGATTATCATACTTCCCGGACTATTGAGGCACCTGAATATAAGCTGCACAAACTAAGAAACAAGTTTTGTACATACATAAGCCGCACATGTCTATAGCAGCAGGTGTCCACGTTGTAACATGGGATATTTACACAGAAAGATTGTTTTTTTGACTTTTCATTAAATATATGCTTTTTTTCCGAACAGTGCTTGTATACAGTATCCTACCAGAAAAGTCCTTGATCTATCCTCATCTTCCTCCTGCACTAAACCCAACAGTGTGCATTCAATCAGTTCTTCACGCTGCCGTCTCCAACGTCTCACCACATTGATGCCAAGCTTAGGTGCAGCAGCTTTATTTCCTTCTTCGACAACCAGATCGGTCGCCTTTAACTTGAAAGCTGCAACATGTGCATTTCTTCATGTGTTTTTGATGATGAGGGTGTGTGCATGAAGCGCAAAATGACTGATCTGAAGAATTTAGTGTGAGTGAACAGTTTCATGTGGTCCACTGTGGCCTGTCTGCTAATTTCATGGGTCTGATGTGATGAGGCTAAATGTATCGTTAGCATGAAGCTTGCTAGCTTGTAAAAATCCATATATTAGCTGTATCGGTGTTTAAGCCGCAGGGTTCAAGGTGTCGGAAAAACGTAGTGGCTTATAGTCCAGAATTTACGGATATATGATTTAATAAATCTGTAGGTATATAGGTAAATAGAAAAACAAACTGAAGCCCTCAGAGAGCACAAACCTCCATCATAGCCTCAGATTGTAGACATTATCATTATCATCATCAGTCTGCAGACGTGTGCAGACTTTCAACAAAATCCATTGAAATCTACCAAAGTTATGATATTTTCATTTTGTTCCTACCGCTTCCTCCTCCTCCTCCTTCCTCTCTGACTTGTAGATGCAGCACTGGTGTTTTGCTGCCCCCTACTGTTTCTCTGTCGCCACTGTCTTTGTTAAAACGTTGCACCATTATAAGGGATAAGGGTTTTTTTGTGGCTTTTTTCAGACAGGATCTCTTCCTCTGATCTTCCCAGAAATGCAATAATTTCTTCCTTTGTTAAAACCCGAACAAAACCTCTTTAGTGGCGGCAGTAAATAATATAAATAGAAGTAAAATGGAAGTGGGTATGACCATTTTAACAATGGCTGTTCATACAATCATTAGTACTTTAAATCATAGACTGTACTGAACTGACTGTTCTCTGATCAGTCTCTTACTAGACCATTCACTTTGAGGTTTAAGATACATGATGGGAATAGCACCTCGAGCACTGAGTTATACTTTCCTTCATACAGCGGAGGAGTGTCAAAGGAAATCCTCTGGTATATCTCTCAAAAGTCACAGGTTTTATCCTCAAAGTATTTCTTATTACGATCTCTGTGCTGGTCTTTGCTGCTGAGTCCCGACGACCTCGGGGGTCATTGCACTTCATCACACAAAGTCTCATATCTCTGCTGCACATTTCTGTGTCACGGAGGGAGACTCGGTAAAAAAAGGACGACTGACTGACTGGCTGACTCTTTCCCACCCTGTCTCTCTCCAGGTGAACCTTGGCAGCCATCAGTACCTGTTCACAGTCGACGTGGACCCGTCTGAGATGCCGTGTCTCTGCCTCCGACACGATGTGGACGCTCTGGTGTGGCAGCCTCGTCCTGACCAACCCGCTAACATGTGGGAGCACGTCGCCACCTTTAACGCCCTGGGTAAGAGGCTAATATACGTACAACATACACACTAAAGACTTGATGAGGAACATGTGATAAAGGTGGTCGAGCAGATCGCCCACAAATCTTAAGGTTGGTGGTTTGATCCTTGGCTCCTTCTGCCCACATTTAAGTGTCCTCGAGCAAGACCCTGAAACCTAAGTTGCTCCTGATGTTAGCCGGCCGCTCTCTGTTTCCACTGGTGTGTACGTCTGTGAGTAATTGGGTAAATTGTGAGGCAACAAAACTTGTAAAAGCCCAAGGTAAAAAGGTGCTATATAAATGCAGCACATTAAACATCCATTTACCATTTTCCTGCTTATTCCTGCAATTACTGAATCAGCTAATCATGTGGCATCAGGGTGATGCATAAAAGCCTGCAGATACAGGCGAGGAGCTTCAGGTAATGTTCATGTCGAGCATCAGAATGAGGAAAAAATGTAGCTTTGATTGAGGCAGGATGATTGTGTAGCAGACAGGCTGGTTTGTTGTGTCTGAAACTGTTGAACCCTCTTGAATGATGATGACAAAAAAACATCCAGGAAGCTGTAGTTCTGCTGCTGGAAACATCTCGGTGGGTGGAGTTAGCCTGGTCTGATGAGCCTCCATCTCCTCTGAGGCTGCAGATGGAAAGCTCAGCAGCACCAGCATCAATCCAGGGATCCATTATGTCTTATGTCAACAGTCCAAGCTGCTGCTGCTGTGCTGTGGGGAATGTTTTCATGGTACACTCTGAGCCCCTTAATACCAATCAATCATTGGGTTGAATGTCACAGCTTGTGTAAGTATTGTTGCTAAATATTAGCTTCCCCTTAAGGGCCACAACCTTCTCATAGCTACTCTCTCAGCAGGATAATGCATCATGTCACAAAGCAAACATCTCAGGCTGGTTTCAGGAATGTAAAGACTTGTGTCGCCTCCACAGTCAGCAGATCCAGATCCTGTAGATCAGGTCTCACATGTGGTAGAATGGGAGATTGGCAGCATGAACGTTGAGCCGATAAATCTGAAGAAATGATGTGATGTGTTCATGTCAAGAAGGAGCAGAAACTCAAAGGAATCCATGACACCAAGAACTGAAGCTGTTTGAGTATCATTAAGGTCTGACAGAGGATAGTCCCTCCTCCCTGTAGCTGGTGGTCAGGCCGAGGAGGAGAAAGTTCATGAAGTAATCTTCAGAATAACTGTGGTGGTGTCACAGGAAGCAGTTTGAAGATAGTTTCAGGCGAGAAGTTATAGTTTTTTTAACTTCAAATATGTTAATTCATCAAGTTAGAGCCTGGTTAAAAACTTGCTCCAACGTTTTTGGAGTTATGAACTCTTGCTCCAACCTCTGTCAGCTGTTTGACCCACCGGGTGATGAGCGCTCACGTGTTTTTTTTCAGCTGACATTTTTTTAAATATAATTTTAACGTTATAGCACTCAAGCACTGTTATTGTACCTTGGACGGATCATTTTAGTGTTTTGCCCTCATTGTAGATCCATCACAATCATATTTTCCTACCTGCTAGTACCTGACCTGGTCCTTTTTTACAACCACAGGAGAGCAAGTACTAAAAAGTGGTGCCAGGTATTTTTTCCTATAGAAAACCAAACGGAGTCGAGTCGAGGTGTGCTGGCTCAGTGGAAATGTATAGGAGGTGTATTAATGGCTTAACAGTGTCAACTAAACGATAAAAACAAAGACAAAACTAGAAATACTCAGAGCACACACCTCTGCCAAGGCATCCTCCAGCTGTACTGACGCTACAGACTGAACACTGTCGCCCTCTTCTGGTGACATAGCAACACTAACTGTTAAAACACTCACCTGTTATAAACAAAAACCTTCTTGATGGAGGTAGTGACATTATAGATCTCTGCATCTGGATAAGATAGCACCAGCACTAATCTTTAATACCAGAGATTCATTGTAAACCCACATTTTCATTGTTATCCAATATTTTTCATGATAACACATTTTATCTGTCCTTTAGGACCAACGTTGTTTACACTCATTATCAACTAGCAGAGAGTTAATCCTTAATTTATGTATGAAGCCATTTTTCTGCAGGTGCTTATCAGACTTGGTAATGCTAACACTAACTCCAGCTGTATTTGAGGAGCACAAACTGGGACTGCAAACAGCAGTTAGCTGCTTCTACGGTCAGGAGGTCAGGAGGTCGGGGGAGTCTTGGGTCATGTTTCAAATCCAAGCACACACATACAGAGAGGATATTTATTTTGGAGAAGCAGTAATTATGCATACAGTGGAGCTCCTCTTTTAGACACTGAATTATTAGTCACGGTGTGTGGAAGCAGTTGGGACTCGGTGGAAGTCGGGCTAATTTCCACTTTTGATGAATCATGACGGCTTGAGCTGAATTATTAATTCTTTCGGGCATTAACTTTGTTTACATCCGCTGTCACGCTGCAGTGGGTAGATGACAGAACGTTTTAAATGGCTGCAATGAAAGTGCAGTTAACAACAACAGAGACGCTGCTTTTAGTCCACGAGGACATAAAAATCAAATCAGATCATTAACACATTGACCTCCTGCTCTGTAAATAAAGAATTCAGAGCTGCACTATATTCTGTCCTGTGAGCTCCATCACTCACTGATGTGTGGAGACTGTACTTTGTAGAGCCGCATCTTTTTCAATCTCTGACTTTATTTAATTTATTTCCTCGTCTCGCTCCGTTTTCATCCCGAACGACGGCATCTAAAACAAGTTTTATTTCAATTTTCCGCCTTGACAGATGTGACATCTTCATTTGTCTTGTGTTAACACGGCAGAGTTTTACCAAACTGCCCGTTTCTGTTTGGAATCAATCATCCAGTTTGAGGCTGCACATGGATCCCCCCCCAGGTGATGTTTCCAGAAATTACTTCAGCGAGTGGAGATGAGGCCTCGGGGAAAATGGGCCCGAAACGTGCAGCAAAGCAGCAGCTGCAGAACCAGCTTTTAGTGTTCAGCAAATCTTTCACAGTTTGTACAAAGAAAATTAATCTGCACTGAAACAAACAGGTTCTTGTGTGTAGACTTTGTTAAATAATTAAACAATGATCAGTGTGTTTTGGAGTTGAAACTATATCACAAGGTTGGAGTGAGGTTTAGAGGTCGTAGCAGATTGAAGTCTTGATGCTAAGCTAACTGCAGCTTCCTACACCATTAGGACGAGTACAATTAATATTGACTTTCTGTGTCTTGTCTTGATTCATTTGCCTGATGTTTGGCTGTTAAAACATTTGTCGACTCCTCAATAGTTTCTGGCAATAACTCAAATCGATAGACGTTTAGCCGCCAGCTCCACCTCTCGAGGTTTATTGGTTTCTGACTCACTGGTTTGTTTAAATCCTTCAGCTTCTCACTAACGACTTGTGTATATTGGTCCATGAAAAGAGGGTGGAGGCGCAATCTGTATTTACAACAGTGGTGTAAAATTTAATTTCAAAATGCCAATTCTTGCATAATAGCACATTAATTATTGGATGGGAGATACGATGCATTTATGAAGTTAATTTAAAAAACAGTTTATAGATGATTAAATTTACCCTTTCTTTAATTACACACAGCTCATTAGTTTCCAGTGTCAGCAGATTTTAAAATTTCATCCACAGCTGAGAAGCACTGAGTAAATCTTTTTCAGTAAAAACCCTGTAAATTAATAATTGATCTCATTTTGATATTTGATAATGGTGATTGAGATGTTGCTGCAGGTCATGGTTTACATAAAGAACGGTGCAGTTGCAGGAGAACCTCTTCTTCTTCCTCTTTGTCGTTCTTTATGTTGACGAGTGGTCGAGTGGGAACAGGTTGTGATGCACAGCGTGGTCCAGAACAAGGAGTTTGTGCAGCTTTATTAGCCTGATGAAAAAAATGTGAATTTAAAGAGGTAATTTGTCCTCTCTTGTCGTCTTTATCTGAAGGGACCATATAGTCTGTTTTAGCTATGGACTGTAAATGGATGAAGCAACTAAAGGGCTAAAAAATAAATGCAGAAGTGGAGAAAAGTGCAATACTCCCGATGGCCCCTAGAGGCTGGCTCCATAAAAACCTCTGACTGCCATGAAATTCACAGTCATTCTGATGTCATTAGCTAAAGTCAACTATTCACTTATGGTTAGTGGTTGGATGAAGCCATTTATTGTCAACTGCGTACTCTTTTTGAATCACAATGACAACAGAAACTACCCAAATGACCCTGATCAAAATGGCCAAAAACAATCAAATCGCAAATTCTGCCAGGGTATGTAAACTTATGAGCAGAACTGTATATTAGGCTTCAAAAAGACACATATTTAGGGGTGTGGTTACTTTGATTGACGGCTCTGGTCTCCAATTCCCATCTCACTCCTCCCTTCACATCCAAATATGGTCACTTCTGGCTCCAAACAACCAACATGGCGACGTTCAAATGTCGACCTGGCTTCAGCACGTGAGTCCACAAACCAACATGTGATGTCACGATGTCTCTGGTTTCATTTTTGCTCATTTATGTCAAATAATTAAAAACTTTTGCCTTTTGAATATTGAAAATGGATCAAAACCTCACAGCACCACAGAGAGACAAACTGATACTGATTTAAATATCATCAGAGAGCTTTAAACTATTTGTAAAAAAAACCCCATAAAACCTATAAAACAAAACAAATCTACAGGTTGTCACATTTGAGAGGCTGCAGGCAGTTTATGTTCAGCATTGCTGTTACTACTGCTTTCCAACTAAATGTTTTCAGTCTCTTTTGTTGCCCCTCTGCTGTCTTGTATGTGAATCCCCTCCTGAAATCATGGATCACGGTGACCACCGCTGAAAGTCTGAACGACTGAAACATTTAATCTCTTATTCTCTGTGCAATAAACTTTAAGAGCTTTTTCATTTCAGCTCCTTTTTCTCTGTCATTGTTACTCCTGGGTGGCTTTCCACTGCTTTCCTTCATGTGCATCAGAAACCAGAGAAACCATCATGTTGGCACGGTAACCCCATTTTTTGCTTCAACTACTGCAATTTCAGAGCAGCTATAGATGTGCTGGCTCCTCCAGAAACTGAAGCAGAAAATCAGAGCCGCTGAACAGAAAGCTGAACCAGTGGTGGTTGATCTGATAGCGAGTCGCTCTGCAGAGTAAATCTGGTTTGGAAAACAGCAGCGCAACAAGGTCTGACTACAAATATTGGATCAGACATTTACTGAATGGACATTCTCCAGAGCCAACATTCAGTCTGTATTTTATATCAAATGCTGTGGAGTGTTAACATCTAAATTATTGATGCTTTGATGTGTTAATATCCAGGTTATTGATACTTTGGAACAGAAATATCTGGGTTTTTGATACTTTAGTGCAAAAGTATCCAGTTTATTGATACATTGGAGCCTTAATATTGAGATTATTGTTACTTATATGAGTTGATGTCCAGGTTATTAATACTATTGATACTTTGGTACAATAATATCCAACTTATTGATACTTTAAAGCCTTAACATTCAGGTTATTGAAGGTGAGATTGGGTGGTACACTACTTAATAATACTTTTGCACAATATTATCCAGATTATTGATACTATGTTGCATTAATATCCAGGGTATTGGGACTTTAGATTGTTGATATCATGGTTATGGATCTTTTGGATCAAACATATCTGGTGATATTTAGTAAGTAAATGTCCTCCTTTCATTTTTAATTGTAAACATGTGTGCACATATAGAAAAAAATAGCAATAAATACACTGTGTTATTCATGAAAAAGTGAGAGTTTAACTGTATTCAAGCACTAGACAGTTAACTGTTTAATATTTACAGCCTCCGATTAAAAGAGTGCCTGTGGCATCATGGATTGATTGTTTTTAGATGTGATGCTGCTCGGTGAGTGGATGTAAAGTGTCGACCACACAAATGTAAAAAAGTCCAGTTCAACCAACTAGAAGCAGCCGTTACCGCTGTTACTTGCAGAGAAAATAGTTCCTGCCGCGAGAGAAACCTCACAAATGTGGGATTAATTTTATGCTTTAATGGTATTTCATTTTTTACTGTGACATTTTTATTCAGTGTGTAATATTCAGGCCAACACAGATTTTGTCTCCGTGCAGTTAACTGATCTGGAACTAAGTGACATGAAAACTCGATTAGTGTAAAATCTGAGTATCATCTGTTTTTACTCAGTGTAGCAGTGTGTGTGTGTTCCTGCTACGTCGAGCCTCCTCCCAGTGGAACATCTTAATGTGAAGGTTAACGACCCTCCCTGATCCTCTCTGCTGTTACTCGCTGTTTCCACAGGTTACGTCCAGGCCTCCAAACGAGATAAGAAGTTTGCCACGTGTGCCCCAAACTTCTCCTACGCCTCTCTGTGCGAGTGTCTTCGCCGAGCGTTCATCTACCGACAGCCGGCGCCGGTGGAGACCGTCCTCTTCAACAGGAAGCAGGGTCGTCAGGTAGGACAGGTTGCCAAGCAACAGGTGGCCAGCCTGGACTCCGACAAACCAATCCTGGGCTTCAGAGCGACCAATGAGAGACTGTACATCCTGACCTCCAGTAATCTCTTTGTTCTAAAGGTCAATAATAATTAGATCTGGGACTTGTTAGTTTTAGATTTTCATCTTACGACCTCAAAGAGCCGCCATCATTCCAAACTGAAGGTTTGTTATCTGCTTGTGCTTCATCTGTCTGTGATAAACCCCTCCCCATGTTTCCCCTCTCAAACGTCTTGTGTGTTGCTGAACGTCTACATGACCAGGAACAGACGAACCATGGTCTGAAACACAAAATATGAAATAAACATTTCCTAGATTTGATTGTTTTTATTGAATTGATAACAGAAATGAATGTAAACGATTGAATAATCCAAACATGTCCAAATGTTTTAATTCAGCAGCGATCTTTATTACAAACACACATTTCCCACCAGTAGAACTTTCTATTATTAGAGCAATTTGTAAACCCACAAAAGTCATTTCATACATGAAATTGTTTGCATTACCCTCGATGAATAAGCGACTTATTGAAAGCCGATTGGTTGTAGTATTGTGTCAGATGGTCAGCGGGGAGGTGGACACTGAGGAAATCCCTCTCCTTGGCTCATTTTTCACTCATTACTGTGGAAATATGAAAGAGGCGAATATTCATTTCCATAAATTTCCATAAACAGGTTTCACACATCAAGTCTGCTTCGGATGCTTTTGCCTCAATCTCGGACAGATCGCTTGGACTTTAAGTCTGAAATCTCAAGAGGTCTAAAAATTCAATCATGCCTTCTATCAATGGCTTTTTCCCTTTTTATTCCTTCTCTTTTTTTAAGCTGAAACACATTTAAATGGAAATGCCGCACTTGTTATACAAGCTAGGAGTATATTTATAAGTCCTGCTGATAATATTTGAAACGTTTTTCTTGTGGAAACTGAAAAAGTGGAGTTTCCAGTTTTATTTCTTTTTTCACATTAGACACATGAAGACACCTCAGTGGCAAAAGGTTTCCTTGTTTAACGCTTTGCCTTTTTTCCCCTTTAAAAAAAAAAAAACCATCAAAAAAGCCCACAATGGACTTTCTGGAAACAGAAAAAACGATGTTCTGCTCCTTTTTATTTTCTCGAGCAGAGATAAACGACTGCAGGTTTGAGTAGGATTAGACACAACATCACCTCTGGCTCCTACAAGAGACAGATCTGTATCAGTGTCTCCTCGTGTTGAAGTGGAGGAAACAACAAGCAGAAACCAGCGGGTCTGTTTGTTGTCTGGTTAAAAAAAAAAAAAACAGCAACTAGTAGATGTTCTCAAATTATAGGAGAACTGCTCGAACCAATTTACTGATAAAGCTTTAAAATTGCCAGCGTTGTGTGAACTGGAACAACCGAGGTAACAACGCAGGTCTTCTTGTAAATATAATGTTCATCTGTGCAGTTTAATTCTGTGAAAACTATCTGTGATTCATGTCCTCAGCTTCCCCGAGCGTCTCTCTTTGCTTAGCTGCACAATAGTCTGTGGGTAATCACCTGTTTTTCCTCTTCTCCCTCTCATTGTTTTGCTCAGGGAAATCCACTTTCACTGTTTTTATTTAATTATTTGTGTGCAATTGCATTAGAGCGCGCTGCTTGTTTTATATTAGCTGCACTAGCATCCCCGGATTACTTGAAGGCGGCCTGTCAAAGCGGCTAATGCCTCTGAGGACGGGCTGTGTGTTTACGCCGACACAAAGAAAGAGACGTGTTGTTGTTAATCTGTCTGGACACAGAGACCCGGAGCCGCGCGCCGTCCACGTCCCCGTCCCCCAAACCTTCGCATGGTCAGGTGAACGCCACAGCTCCTAACACGTTGACAGCCACGATTTTATTTTTTACAAACTCAAATCAGTTGTGTTGTAATGAGTTTCATTAGCTGCACGGTCGGGAAACTTGATACAGCTCTAAATTAAAATCAACTTCCGGCAACATGCAGCTGACTCACATTTCACCGCTGAAGCCTCGTGAACATTCATTTATTCAGACAGGTATACATTTACCGTATTTTCCGGACTATTGACAATTCCGAACATCCGGGCACTGCAGGTAATACCCACAGTGCACCGCGCGTTTCTCGGTGAAAACAAACGCCCTTTTCTCGTGTATTTGCCTGTGAGAAGCAGATAAACTTTGTAGAAAATCGTGCCAAAAAGTTGTTGCGCGGTTGGATGTTTCAACCACAACATGATGGAGACTAAGCTTTCCTTTTATACTTTTCCCACGGACACAGAACAACAGAAAAAGTGGGTAAATGCTGTGAAAAGAGTGGAAATGGACGGTTCTGAATGGAAGCCAGCTACATTAATGCTACAAAAATAAATATTGATTTGTTTTTCTTTTGTTCTTAAAATTAAATCAAACAAAGCGTAAATAAATCTTGTTAATATCACTTAGTCAGCATTACAGCTACTTATCAATCTTATATACTGAGTACTGATTAGAATAGAGTATGCAGATCTGAATAACTTATATTTTAAACATTATAACACTTCTTAAAATTGAATATAACTGATGAAAAATTACCTGGGGTGGCAATTACATAGGTGTACAGGTCGCCGTACTCCATTTCTGGCCATTGAGTTGGGTCGTTACTCCAAGGACAGTCATCTAAAGTTAGACCAATTAAGTCCAATTTGCGTTTATATCGTACTTTTGCCTCTGCAGGCAGGTTGTTATAGTAGTCAAAGGACATTTCTAAACAATGTCAAATCAAAATAATCTTCAGTAATCAAATGACAACCACCCAAAGTCCAATGTTTTTCAATGGGCGGAAAGTTTGTTTTCACCGTCTTGACCGCCATTTTGACCTGA
>OOFC01050853.1:33121-69026 GCA_900323345.1 Pseudochromis fuscus | reverse complement strand
TACATTTTTTTCCACGACTCATTCTGATATCATTATCTAAAGTGAATTGTCCTTCTCAGTGCTGTGGTGGTCCATCTGAAAATCGTTTCATCATTATATAGATATTAGGCTTCAAAACCTGTGAGATTTAGGGGCATTGTTAGTTTGATTGACATGTGTGGTCTCCAGTGAGATTAGACCTTAATTTGAGTCTCATACACATTGGACAGTGTCCTTGGGTTCAAGGATTAACTTTCTTTCCTGTCAAATCCAAATATCACTTTGAATCCTGGCTTCACCTGTGAATTCACAAACCAACAGGTGACGTCAGGATAGCTTCCTCCTTCCTATACGATCTGTGGTTAAGTTTCACAATGCAATGGTTGCATGAATGTTAAGTAAAATATGTCAACATGTGGAAGAGGAGCTGTGGTGCAAATATGGGAAAACGGTCTCTTGTTCATTTGCTGACGGCACATGTCTGCTCTGACAAATCCATCAGTACTGTGCACAGCTGTCTCCAGAATCTGCTTTTTTATTTTGCAGCATTTGTGCATCTGCAGCCCCAAAGTCGAGGAGTAGCTTTTTAAAAAAGAAAATGACATCACGCCAGAAGGATAAAAATACTCCACAGACCAACACAAATGGGATCACTGAAATCTGTTTTTAACTGCATCTGTGTTTTCTTCCTTCATCTCCTGACACGCTAACAGGATTTGAGTCTTCAGTGTTAAGAGCTTCCAAATTTGAAAGAAGCCCCGATGAGAAGAGGACGGAAGTGAAGAGAGAGAAGGTCACTGAAGGAACAAGAAATCTGTGTCTTATGGACAAATCGTTAATGTGGGCATGAGCTCACACACACACCACCACTACTAGCTGTGCATATGCCAAGCCTGCATTGCCCTCGCTGGATCACGGTGGCCATTAACATTCTGAAGGGCCCACCGTGTCTTTGCAGAGGAACTGGGGATGTGCCAGCTTGGCAATTACTTTAACAACTCCAGAGTTTGATTTCTTTATTCAGTTGAACCCAGCCAGGGGTAAAACTAAGGAGAAACAAAAGGAAGAGGACTCGAAAGGACAAAAGTTTATCCTGACCTGATCTGTAGTTTAGTTGAGAGAAGGAGCAAGAAACTTTTGGCGTTTTACAGAAATAGCTGCTAGACGTCAGCGGAGATCACACACAGCTCAATGACGTGGCAACTAGTATGAGTTCACCAAAACGTCCTTCAGGATGACATTAACTCCTCCAACCTGCTGGATGACTATCAGACTGCTGAATGGCCCACATGCAAATGGAAATCAGCGAATGCAGTGGGATCTAATTGCAGATGGAAGTGGCAATTATGTTGACAAGCTGGTTGATATGACAGGCTCCATTATAGCCTTAAGCTTTTATTACATTTCTGCCTAGTAAATCACATCACCACAGCAGTATTACCATAATGACTTAGTGGAGCTCAATCTGTCAGCACTGTCCCTTGTTTAAAAAGGGGATAAGGCTGAATTATTAGAGGTGCCTGATCTTAATTAACTCCTCTAGACACCAAAGACTTAATGGCGACTTAACCATGGATGCTTCGGCTTTAGCATCCACCAAAACAGCCAGTATTTAATACGACCACTGGAGCAGCCGGTGTAAATAATCAGCTGAGTAGAAAGGGTTAATGTTCCTGCTGTTTGTGTCTAAATAGCTCCATTACTGCACTGGTATTGGCACAGCAGGTTTGCATGCTAGTTCATTTATTAAGAAGAAATGCCAGAGAAGTGTGGACTTAATTTGAAGTGGCAGAGCAACACTTTTTATAATAAAAAAAAAATCAATCAATTAAACTTGTCTGAAAACAAATTTGGAAGTGAACACAGACTATATCAGGTTGTAGGAAAACGTTCCAGTGCAACCAAGTTTGTGTAGAGAGGATGTATGTGTGTGTTTGTGTGTGTGTGTGTTTTCTTAGCCTGAAAAAAAATTAAAAACTGATCCCCCCCCACCACCACCACCACCACCAAATTTGGCTAATTAAGATGACAAATAAAATTTTAATTATTTATATTTATCAGGATAAACCTTTAAACCTGCTGCCTTTCTTTTCTCTTGTAGTCTCTACACATTTTGTTTGAAACTGTGCATCTAACATATTGCTTGAAATCACAATATGTCAATGACATGTATTATGGTAATATGATGGTATGTATAGGTTACCAGAGCATATCTTGATATGCAGCAGTTATGATATAAATATATGATCTGTACGATTTATCGGACCATTGTAATTTTAAGTTTTTTGGCCTACATTTATATAGTGCTTTTTTGACCTTAGCCAGGTCTCAAAGTGCTTTACAAGGCAACTCATTCCCACATTCCCACACTAGTTGCTACCGAGTTGCCATGCAAGGCATTAGCCACCATTGGGAGCAACTTAGGGTTCAGTGTCTTGCCCAAGGACACTTTTACCCCTTTTCCACCAAACAGGTTCCAGGGCCAGTTCCTGACTTAGCCCCAGTTTGTTGTTTCCACCACCGTGAGAACTGGCCCCAGCTGCTAAAACAGGGGCCACCTCTGGCCCCAGTTCTTTGCTGGGCCAGACAGCACCAATTAAGCAACGACTACGCCAGGAGCTGGTGGAGCGACAGTAGAAACACAGCTAGCGATAGTAGAAGAGTAGAGTAATGAAAATACGGTTTTACGGATCCCAGTGTAGACTTGTAAAACCAGGAACAGCACTTGTATGCACACGATAACTCCTCCATTAAAGCATTATTACAGTGAGGGTGCACTTCGCCGTCATATGCGACCAGTAAGGACATCGTAAATTCCCAAAACTGAATAAATACCACATGTAGCAATGCAACACTGCTTGGTAACTCAATCATGTTGTAACTAGAATATCCGCTGAAAAAAACATTTTTTTTTTATGGACTGATAGTAACAGGGTAACAGTAGTTTGCAAGCGGCTGGTTGTTGTGTACCGCCTATCTATGCAGCAATGTACTGACGTTTTATGTTGATGCGGCCCCAACTTGGCTCCTTGCCAGTGGAAAAGCAAACCGGTTCATAGGAGGAACGGGATCTGAACCAACTAACCACCAGCCCGGAACTAGCACCCGTTCTTGTTTGGTGGGAAAGGGGTATTTGATATGTAGACTGGAGGAACTGGGGATCAAACCCACAACGTTACAGTTCATAGGTGACCTGCTCTACCACCTGAGCCACAGCCGCTGATCTGAGAGTTTGACACGCGCCACATGGGCTTCAGATCAGTGCAGATAATAACCATTAAGCATGGCTCTGTACGATATATCATGTTAGAGTGCATGTTTTTTTTAATGCACGCTTCACCTTGACATTTTGCCTCGGTGAACACAGTTCAGATTCACTCTTAGTTTCTGACTAGAACGCTGTTTTGACTTCTTGACTTTTCAGAAAGTTTCTCCCTGTGTATTGATTCATTAGAGTGAATTTTTCTGCAGATTCCTCCCACTATCTACTCGGGTTTCTGTAAGTTTGCCAGTGGTGAAAATACAGTAGTCTAGTGGGAAAGGAGAGCAAACACAGAACAGGGATGAAACGGCAACAAAACAAGTCCAACATATTTGAATTGAAAGCAAATTAACCAAAAACCTATGAAATTAAAATAGCAATCTACAACCTTAAAGGGCCTTTGAGCAACACCGCCAATAAACAAATACTAAAATCTTTATCAGCTCTTCTGCTGCTTCTCAAGTCTCCATTTGTTTCTTCTTGCTCCAGACACAATTAACTGAAAGGGAGAGAGAGCAAGAGGGAAAAAACAAACGACAACAAGAGAGGAAAAAAAAAAAACAATGTTAGTAAGTGCCGGGCCTTATTAATGAAGTGAATCTTCATCCAGTCACACACGACAAATAAATGGCCGCCCCCTTGAAGCTCTTAATCGGCCCATTAGTCTTCGAGCGACCACAGCCTCGTCTTTTTTTACCCCCCCTCCCTCTCGCTGCCTCGTTCCCTTTAGACTGGACCAGATACATCCATCACCTTGTTTTTGCATGCCGACCACACGCGCTGACAGAGCTGAGTGCACAGCTGGAGACGCTACATCATATTTACTTCCTTACTTGAGCAATAAATACTGTTCTCCACATCTCGAGCCTGTCTCCTTTCTCTCCCTCCATCATTTAAATACTTAGATTAGTCCTCCTTTTCCACAGCGAACCTGAAAACTCATCTGTTCAACAAGCTTCTGTTACAGCTCCTTCACTCCCGCTTCACTTCTTTACCCCCGCAGGACGATTTCAGGGAAGATTTTGTTCCATCCGCTGTCAGGTTTGTAGTGACGTTTATTTGCTGATGCATGAATTCAATCAGAAGCCGCTCTGCAGAGGAGGGCGTCTAAATGACTCAAATGAAAGATGAATATGCTCAGTAATGACAGGGTTTGCTCTTCTAAGTCAGACTAATTAATCACCAGACGGCATCCTGTGTGGCTTAAACAGCGGCACAAACACGGAGTCAGACTCTCGGAGAGCTGACATGCTTATCTGTATGTGACCTGCGCTTATTTTCCCTCCATTTTCCCTCTATTTCTTGCTAATTCAAACGCTTAAAATCTCATTTCAGACACAATTAGCCTTTAGCCCATCCAAGTACCGTCGCCTGTGGTGTCCCCCCCCCTCCTTTTTATCCTTTGTGAGCGTTTTCTCTTTCACTCCCTGATAAAGATCATTACTGGGGTGACTGAAAAAAAGAGTTTTGATCATTTACAGGAGAAAACATATTAAAGAGCCTTTAAGCGGGCCCATTAGGAGACTGTTAAAACCCTTGCTTGTTGCCACACCAGGGTTATCAGTGCTACTGGGAGCCTTTAATTCATTCCATTGCCAGAAGTTTTTTAATTACATTTGAAAGGAGAGACTTTCGCTACAGCAGAGCCCGGCCCTGCTGCTGTTATTTACTCTTTGTGAAACTCACTAACTGCAGAGCCTGCAAAACCAGGATGCTCATCATTTTTACTTTGCAGGCGAGTCACAACATAATTTTGCTCTGCAGCTGCCTCTAAATGGGTTTATTTTTCAAATGCACATTTGGGTAATTTTGTTTGGTTAAGTGCACAAAGAGAGTGAGAGTACGTGTGTGTGTGTATATGTGTGTGTGTGTGTTTGCTGCATCTCTTGTCAGATTCCTCTTTGAAGTTTCTGAGAGGAAAGTCATTCGGCTACCTGATAATGTTTGTTATCAACTATTCATCATCACAGGGTTTTGAAATGAAGTTGGCATTTTGGCTCAGTGTTTACAGGTTGTCCTAAAATCTGAACTTTACTATTAAACAAACACATTTTTGTTGACACAGTGAGTTTTACTAATATTGTCTTGTTTGACCTAGAAGCTGTAACAAGGCAGGTTTCCAAAAGCTTTGTTTTAATGGCAATAAAATTGACTAAATTTCCCAACAGCCACTGCTGAAATGCCCATGAGCAAGACCATATACTGTATGTAGAATGGACAAAGCTAACATGACATCACCCGTTGGTTTGTGCATTTTTCAGCCAGGACATCGGCATTTGAACGTGGCCATGTTGGTTGTTTGGAGCCAGAAGTGACCATATTTGGATATGGAGGGAGGAGCGAGGAGGCGGGTCTAATCCCTGAAACCCAAGGATGCTGCTCAGTGTGTATCTTATTGCACACCAGAGCTGTCAATCAAACTAACCACACCCCTAAATATTCCTCTTTTTGACGCCTAATATCTATTGAATAATGAATATTTTATCAGCTGGACCCCCAGGTCACTGATAAGAGGAGCTGTGGAAAACATGTATTGACAAGAACAATTTTTTTGGAGCCAGCATCTAGTGGCCATCGGGTGTATTGCACTTTTTTTGCACTTCTGCATTGGCCCCATTTTTTTTTTAACCGCACTTACTTCCACTAACAGCAGGATTTAAACAGTAAATTCATTCTCTGGCTTGTGATTAACAGCATCAGTCGGTGGTGGTTTGGTTTCAGAGTTTTCAAATGATGTGAAAAAACTGTTCACTCTTCAAAGGACGACAATAAGTCACTGGTATTTTCTGTAAAGGAAAATTGCATACACAGTAGCTAGACCATAGTTGGGATATGGCTCAAGATTTTTTAGTCTTGCAAATAATTTCAGACAAATCTTAGTTTTAACCAAAATCCTGTCATTTACACCCAGCCGTGTAAGTCACATTTATTTCTGAATTTCTGAAAAGTTGAACTCGCTCATGTTAAGGTAAAAGCTGGAGGCCGTTGTGTGTGAGCTCTCAGCAGGTTGATGTCTGCCACTCTGCACTGTGTGTCATACCTCCTCCACCTGCCTAATGACTGCCATACCCTATTGGGATTGGCAGTGTGGGGTGTCGAGCAAGGCGTGAACATCCCCTGTACATGCGAGGAGGAGGCCGGGAGGCGCGTGATTGCAAAGCTGAGGGTAATTATGCACCGAGAGGAATCAGGAAGACACTATAGACAAAGACAGAGGGGAAGGGGAGGCGTGTAGGGGGCTGCATATGAAAGTAGGAAAAGAAAGTTTGATGGTGTTTCAGGTTGTTTCTGTCGTGGTGACAGATTCAGGCAAAAGTGCTGTCATGTCAGGTGCTGATGATGTATTTAGGCTAAGCTTTATATTAAGGCCATATATCCCCCGCCTCAACATCCTCATCAATTTCAAAGGAGTTCAGAAGATAATTGTGTGAGATAGATGGAGAATAGTGTGATTTTAAGTTTATAAAGATGACAAATTATGTGCCAGACCTTTACCATAGACTGTATATGGAATGGACAAACTAACATGACGTCACCCGATGGTTTGTGGAGTCACATTTTGAAGCCAGAATTTTGGCATTTGAACATCGCCACGCTGGTTTTATTATATTTTGTTGACTCCCCAACAGTCCCCAAGCAGGCAGGGGTAAACAGATGAGTCACAAGTCACAAACTGACAAAGAAAAATACTGTTAGTTACTGTTACTTGAAAATTCTCGCCACTTTACCTTCAACACATCTGACTCCAAGAGTGAGGAGTGTGCTGAATGACATAATCTTCTACCACTGCAGTACAAGTCAAAATTACTGTGAAAATGTTCGATATAATATCCATAATAAAAAAAAGTGTCATGTTAAACATTAAGAGCTACTACAAAATGAATAAGCCTCCCAAATTGTAATTTCTGTACCATGATAAAACTCAGATATTCTCTGGAAAGATTAGAGGCTGTGGCCTTTTATTCCTCGCAGAGAAAGTAGAGATGTGTTGGAGCTGCTCTGGGTTAAATTCATACTCGAGGGTCTGAAGCTAAAATCAACACCTGCTGAATCTTTATTGAACAAATGTGTTCACCAACAGTAACGCAATATCTCCACACTGTCATGCTGCTGACGCCTGATGTGACAGGAAACTATGTATTTGTCTGCAGCTTCCCTGGAGAGACACACTCTTGTGCATGTCGGATTTGTTGTATGAAACTGTGCTTGTGTCTTTGTTGTTTTGTTTGTTGTTTGTTTGTGTGCATACATTACATATGGGTGTCTTTGTATGTACATTTATGTGTGCAGCTGTATATCAATTTGTGCGTGTCTGTGCATTTATATCATTGTGGGTGGGTGTGCTTTTTTTCTTGTGTGTGAACAGAGTAACAACTCCACAAACGATGACTGAGTTCTTTCTACAGACTGTGAGAAGAATGGACAAAGCTAAGGTGATGTCACCCAATGGTCTGTGGAGACATTTTGAAACCAGGAGTTTGGTATTTGGGCTTCACTACTTTGGCTGTTTGGAGCCAGAAGTGACCATATTTGGATATGAACGGAGGAGTGAGGAGGCGGGTCTGACCCTTGAACCCGAGGACACTGTTGAATGTGTATGAGACTGGTGAATGAGTTTACAGGTGAATGAGCTTCTGTCAATCAAAGTACCACACCCCTCTTTCTGAAGCCTAATATATAATTAATGATGAAATATTTTTCAGATCACTCACTTTAAATAAATACATCTGATTTTTTTTTTGACTATGTTTCATAAATTAAAATAAACCAATCAGAAGTTTTGGAGCCAGCCCCCAGTGGCCATCGGGTGTATTGCACATTTTTGTATGTCTGCATTGGCTTGAGACTCAGGTGCTTCATCCCCCTCTGTACACACTCGCTGTTTCTTTCTCGTAATAGTGTAAATATACAGTACTCCTCTCCTCACTCACCACACCTTTGCCACCATTACATCATTTAGTTTGAATAGAAATGGTTTGAGTCAGCATCAGAGAAAATACTGTGTTTGTTTGTGTTGTTGTGGCTCTGAGGGTCAGCGCAAGCAACCAGGGGATTAACACAGGAGAACATATTTGCTCCAGTTGACAAAGCAACAACCATTCATTTGATTCATTGTTGATTCAGAGGTGAAAAAAAATCTTCCCTCACTTCTTTACAGAGGTGCTGCCACCTGAGGACGCCCGAGCATCAACCTGCAGCTTGGAAAATAAATATTTCATTTGATAAAATCAGTATACAAACAGATCTGACTGCGTTCTAAATGCATCACTTCATAAAAACAATTTAAATAGTAAAATATATTGGATGCTATTATTGTCTTTTATTCACTCTTTAATCACTTCAATTTGATATATGTTTATTATCTTCATCTTGCAATTACAGTTGCAGCTGCTATAATAACTTAGCAGTATTTCAGGGTCATTTTTTTAATTTAGGCAGAGTGATTATTTTACTGTGGAACTAATTAGAGGGAAACTCTCCCTGTCAACATCTGTTTACAGGTTTTGGGAGGTATGATAATGTGAAAAAAAAACACTGTATGAAGCAGGTGATCAGTCAACATGCAGACTTTATAAAGAATAGATGAAGCTAACATGATGTTACCCTGTGGTTTGTGGACGTGTGTTCTGAAGCAAGTAGTTTTGCATCCGAATGTCACCATGTTGATTGTTTGAAGCAGGAAGTGACCATATTTGGATATGAACGGAGAAGTAAGGAGGCGGGTCTAACTCTTGAACTGAGAGCGCTAACCAATATGCGTGAGACTCAGGTTCAGGTCTATAGTCTTATTGGAGACCAGACCTGTCAATCAAACTAACCACACCCCTGAATCTACTTCTTTTTGAGGCCTAATATTTATTTACCGTATTTTCCGGACTATTGAGCGCACCTGTCTGTTCGCCGCACCTTGTCTATAAGCCACTGTTGAATTTATTCGAACAGTTTCATGTCATCCACTCTGATCGGGTCTGATGTGACGATGCTAAATGTATTGGCGGCATGGAGCTTGCTAGCTTGTAAAACGCCAACGAGCTTCGTGCCGCCGATACATGTCGCCGGTGTTTAAATTCAAAGTGTTGGAAAAAAGTAGTGGCTTATAGTCCGGAAAATACGGTAATAATGATTTATTTTTCAGATGGACCACCAGATCACTAATAAGAAGAATTTACTTTAGCTATGACATCAGAGCCAGCACCTAGTGGCTGTCCAGAGTATTGCACTTCCACATTAGCCTCATATTTGAGCCGTTGTTGCTTCATCCATGTCTATACACAGTGTTATATCTATATAGAGTGAACATCAGTGAGAACTAGTGCAAAACACAATGTGGGGGTCTGTGGTAAAGATGTGAGCTTAGCTGACCTCTGCAGCCCTTCATTACTGCTTGGGACTTACAGTCTGATATACAGCACAGCCTATTCTCAGTAGCATGCCAGTCAGGTTGCACTGTGGGAGCCAGTTTTCACAAATAAGAGAAATAAAGGTGTTCTGTGGTAAAAATGATTTTATGCACAACTGACCAAAAATTGTAACTCTGATTTCTGTGTTCTGTGTTCACGTGTTTTTTCCCAACTCATTTGCCATTTATCTGAAAATAAGGAGGGGTTGCAGTAATGTGGGTTGGCTATTCAGACCCATCTGTTATTTGGATAGTCTCCCAGATAACTGAAACTGCTGGCCATTATTTAAATATTTCAGAAATAAAAAGTTCTTCACAAGTTTTCTATCTATAATAATGACCTACGATAACTTACTTGTAGAGCCGGTGCTACAATTTGAGAAAAAAAAAAAATCAATTTATTTTCCTTGATGTTTAACCGCAAGCACAGACTCAGAAAAACTACAGATTAGACTTACATCATGTTTGATATATTAACAGCGTAAAATGGGGCCAAATCCATTATTTTAAAAGCACAGGTGACATCTTATTCAAGTGGCAGATCTCATTTTGCAAAAAGAAACATCCAATTCATACCCGAATCGATTTACAATCTGACTCCAGCTGTTATCAGAGCTGCCCCGATCATCAATCTGTTCACAGCGCTGCATCTGCAGCACCGATGCAACAGATGATGAGACGGTGGCGGCGAGAAACCGAAAATTGAGACATCAGCCTTCATCATATCTGACTCGCTGTTCCACCTTAACCATCTGACAGAAGTGCAGCCTGGGAGAAACCACAGTTTGCTGCACTGTCATGTCCTCCACCGCCCTCCCTCCCTCCTTCCCCGTCTCATCCTCCGTCAACCCCCCAGATCATAATCACACCCAACACCCCGACCTCCGCCCCCTTCAGCGAGGAGCCTTGTTTGTCTTGTTAATTGACAGTAACAACACTTTCTCTCCTCCGCTGCAAACTCACTTCACACTCCGAGTGTGAGGTGGTTCCTTGTAACAGCCCAAACTGAATAATAAGCTTTGTGTGTGTTTCCAGTGAGCGATGCTTCACATTAAAGAACATTTGAGTGCACATTTTATACACAGTAAGCAAGACTGGACTTCATTACTCTTTTATGTGAAGGAACGTTTCAAGTGACTGTCATAGTCATGTCTCTGTGGAAATGGAGATCTGTCACACATCATTCACTCTTTGAGATGGATTCCTATTAATTTTCAGATGACAGTCACAAGTCCTCCTCAGTTTCACAGTTTTTAAAAATAGACAGCCATTAGTCACAGTCGCAATTTCTGGCATAAAAAACCCCCCAAAGATAACAAAACTGAGACATTCAGCATAAAAGTGGAATAACAAACAAACAGCTACAGTAACAACTATCCCATCTTTTCTGCAGGCTTCTAGTAATTACCAAGTGTGGCATTAACCCCCGAGGTGACGTTAACCCTCCTGTGTCAGCTGCAATCTAACGGGTGAAGCACTTAATCAATAAATCATTAGCGCATTAATTTGGAGACATGAATATGGATTTTAATATTTAATCACAATTACTAAATATAGCAAAGCACAGCTGTTACCGAAGCAACATTAATCAATTTGGTATTTTGTTGATGTTGATGTATGAATTTGGAAACAAACAAACAGACTTAAAAGAGGATGAAAACACCTCTGTTAACAACAAACAAACAAAGAAAAAACACAACTGCTACTACTGAGAATATACTTATTATTTTTGGTTTAGAATTAGAGGAATATGTGGTATGTTATTATTGTTTTTTTTTAAAAGAATAAGTTTCCTCTTGTTTCTGAAAGGTCTGAGGTGTTCCCAGTGGACTTGGCCACAATTAAAACCAAAACAAACAAAAATTAATCCAATCCGGTGTCCGCGGTGTTATTCGTTCCACCTGACATCCTACCTCCTCATCAACATACCCAGTGCACGGCTTCTTGCAAATATTTACCCTCATCAGCCAATCTGGAAACTGTGACCACCACCACATCTGACATCAACAATGATACAAGTTTGCAAATACTGTGGAAGTCCCAGTAATGGTAAAAACAGCGCCATGTCTTGGTTTAATCCTGCCAAAAAATGGGTCATAAAGCTCACACGACACCAGACAGCAACAATCTCAAAGCCGATTGGTTTTCGCGATACCACGTGATGCTAATTTTTTGTTCAAGTTAAAACTTTTCCGACTTGTGGACATGAATTCACATATTCACATTGCCTGCTGCCGTGGTATTCTCTTATTATGTAGCTGCACCACAGTGGAGAACTTAGCAGCAGGCCAATGGGGAACTGCAAAAAAGTGCAATACACCTGAAGACCACTGGGGGCTGGCTCCAAATGAAAAAAAAAATTATTTTCAATGATGAGATACTAAATAAATAAATAGTAAATAAATTTTTTTTTCACAAGTCATTCAGATGTCACTACTTTATGTTGAGTGTTGTTATCAGTGATTTGGTGGTCCATCTGAAAAAAAAAAAAAAATCATAATTAGGCTTCAAAAAGAGGAAGATTTACCGAGATCAATGAGCCTGTTCTCACACATTGATTGGGCAGTGACCTCGGGTTCAAGGGTTAGACCCGCCTCCTCACTCATTCCATCATATCCATATATGGTCACTTCTGGCTCCAACCATCATGGCAGCGTTCAGATGCAGATCTGATATATAAGGGAAAGGTCCCGCTAAAGATTTTTAAAAGTGAATATTCCATGTTATTTTTTTTGTCTTTTATGTTTTTACCATTTTCTAAATATGTTTAATGTTTTTAGTTCAATGGTCTAAATGTTAGATTTTTACCTGGGTACACAGTGAACTGCTTTTGTCAGAACACCCTGTTAAAAGTTAAAAAGTTGCTGTCAACTGTCTCAAATGTCAGCTCACAGTTTGTTTGCTCGACATGAGGAACAAATTTCAGCAGAAGTCAAAGGTCTGAACTTCCTTAAGATGCAAAAGCCTCATCATCTCCTGTGAATAACAGCTTTTATCCTCCTCCTTCAAAAACAAACATCAGTGTGAGGAACGAGAGGCGCTGACAAACACCCTCTTTGTAACAATCCTTTTTATCACGCTCATAGGATCTCAGATGTTTATTCAACTTTCTGTTTGTGGATTATTCAACTTTGTAAGGTGACATACATACTTCATGGCTCCCTTTTTACTTTGAGTGCGTATCACTGTTCACTCTTCCAAATAAGCCGCCGTCGCCTGGAGGCTCTGCCCTGTGTTCTTTCATCATTAAAACTAAATTCATTACTTCAGCAAAAGGCCACAGCCTATTTTCCGTCTGTGTCTTTCCTGCAGTGGCTGCTGCTGCTGCATGTCACCACGCAGTTACTTTACAAATGGAGCCAGGCATTCACATAATTAAAACCAAGATGCTAGGACATAATTCTTAATTAAGCACTAATGTGATAAAGTGTGATAGCAGGACAAAACTCTCCTTTAAGGGAAGAGAGGCCTTTGTAATGAGGTGATTAATGGACTTAAGAGGGGAAGAAGATGTAATTGGCTGGTCGTCCCTCCCAGCTGAAAAGCAGGATACTGCTCGCCGTCTGCTGCAGAGGGCTGCTCGCAGAACAAAAAGTGATGCCGTCTGGCTGCAAGGAAAAGCTTGATCCGAGGTGACGGTCTCACAAGAGACATAACTTTTTAATATTGCAGGAGATTATGGTTTTTTCAGCCATTCTGTTTTCAGTCTAATCAGACTCACTAATTGTGAGCTCTTGAGGGTTTAGTTGCTTTTTTTGAGGACACAAAGTCCTGTACAGAAGGGTTACTCTGAGTCAAGATGCATTTAAAAAGTACAGGAGCAGGTTTAAAACTCAGGAAAAAATGCCAATATGTGCTGTGCTTTAATCAAAAGTGTTGTCTGTAAGCACGTCCTGCAGTGATGTCACAGTGTGCTGACCCCAGAGTACACTTCTACTGCATCAAAAAATTTCAGCTGCTTAAAAAGCTTCTTCTGATGATGAAGATTTACTGTAAACAAACTCCTCAGACAGAATTTAAATTCTGCATTGTTATTGAAAAACTTCAACAGTGGATTGCTTTGCTTCTTTGTGTGTTACTGATTTCCTTTCTCATTGTGTCATTAGTGATCAAATCTCCACAGGGTGTCATCAGGTTCAGATGGTCTGTGTTGCCCATATGCTGTGTATAAAAGATGGACGTAACCACAGGGATTATGTTACCTACTGGTTTGTTGATTAGTGTTTTGAATCCGGGAGTTTGTCTTCTGATTTTCATCATCTTTTGGTTTTTGATAGAAACGAACATATTCAGGTCTAAAGTCGTATTCACACTAAACATGAAGCAAATTTCTCCTGCTGCATGATTACACAATGACTGAATGCAAAGATGTGAATTCACGAAAACCAATCAGCGTTGAGATTGCCCGCTGTTACCGAGGGGCAGAAATGGAGAACAAGAACAAGAGGCTGTTGAGAGCAAATATTTACATATGGTGAAATCTCCAAAATCAGCCCAGCAGCCACATTCATGCCAGTGCGAGGCAAATATTAACTTTGGTGTGAACACAGCTGTCAATCAAATCCGCCACGCCCCCAAATAAACCCCTCTGAGGCCTGATATATGCATACTTATGACATTGTCAGATCGACCACCATGACACTGAAATGAAGATGTGACTTCATTTAATTACTTAGTGACATTAAATCAGACTGGCCTGTGAAAAAACTGCTATTATTCCATCTTTTAGATACAATCTATGGTGGTACCCGATTTTATTTTGCAGTTTTCAGAATAAAAGCCTTTGTGCATTAGTGAGACAGTCCTTCAGTCACTCTGATATCCTGTGTGTTTACACTGATACACTGTGCATTTAGAAACATTTGAAATCAGGATGACGTTCTAAACAACTGAACCAATGCATCCGATTTTATGTGATCTTGCAACTCCCTGTAAACTTCTGCAAAGTTCTCAAACTACTTTCTTCACACAGACTGAACCAGCTACTCACCCGACCTTATATCTGATACTTCATTATTCAGCTTTTCAGATGTGGCAAATGGCATTTCTTGAATTTATTTGAGTCAAGGCTGTTGTCATCCCAAGTCTTGTCATTGTAAGCAAAAAAAAAAAAAGTATATTGATACCTCCTCCACTCTAAAATGTTCTCACCCACTTTTCACTTATTTTGTGCTGTCCTGAGGCCGTGTGTCTAAACCAGTGTCCTGCAAGCCTCCGCGGATGTTGCAGAGCAGATGGCAAACACAGCTGATCAGCAGGAAAGTTTTTCTTCCCGGTGCTACATTAACATTCTGAAAATGAAGTTCAACTGCTTCAAATCACAGACTGGAGCATTCGATTTATTCCTCTCTGGTTCATGAACACACTGTGGATATGCAGCCCCAATAACAATCATCATTACGGTTGCAGAAAAACAAGAATCAGGACGTGTATCAGCCTTAAACTAAAGACAACAACTGCTGCTCTAATTATAAGATGAAGATTTGCTTGATAAGCTTGTTGAAGAAATGTCTGAACGGTCTGAAGGCTTGAATGGCACGAGGAATGACTCATAACCAAACCTATGGAGTATGTTTCTCTGAGGTAACATCAGTGACGTAGTATTATCTTTTACCAACAGCAAGGTACAACAGGTAGTGCAACTTTTTATCATGTAGTTAGTGCATCACAAACGTGGAGGGAACTTTTCCCTGATTCAGTAAACACATAAAAGAAACAAAAAATCGAATGTTAGTGCAATCACAATATACGCCGCCTGACTACGGCAGCCATAATTAACCAATATTGATCCATATATAAGGCACATCGGATTATAAGGTGCACTGTCGGTTTTTGTGAAAACTAAAGGCTTTTAGGTGCACCTTAAAGTGCGGAAAATACAGTAATCTCCGACATGACTCATGTGTACTGCTTTAGCACAAATATATTATCCTGAGATAAAACTGTTGTTGACAGTTCCTACATCAGAGGGTATAAGCAGTGGTCTGCCAACTGCTGATGTGAGAGATGTGAGGTGTGCTTGTGTTCTGATCTGCACATTCAGCTCTTCTACATTTTTGAAAACATAAAAAGCTCTCAGTGCTTTTCCAGTCCACACTATGACGAAGGGAATTTCTTTCAATTTCAGATACTTGACCTCAACTTTCCATCTTTCCAAGCAACTTGCGTTATGGTATATCCTTGCAGTGAAATCAATGTAAATCTTTGATGTAAAAGTGCACTGTTGTGTTTCCAGCACAATGTTCTGCCTCGGGGATCGGTGTCCTGAGGGGCCTTGCTACGTGTATTGGTTTGCATTAAACCACACAGTAACTGGAAGGACACCACTTAGCAAGCTAATTGTAAAAAGCAGCGGCTCCTCTCAAGAGCCTCCCCACAGGAATGGAGCTGGCAGTAATGAATACACAGCAACGAGAGGCAGAGGACATTCAGCCACACAAAGGGACAAATACTTTTAAAAAAAAAAGGTTGTGTTAACGTTTAATTGTTATTCTACAAAAGTGTAATTAAACTTATGCAACTCTGACTGCTGCTTCATGGACACATCGGTTTTAATCTGGTGGCAGAAACTTGGAGAAAGACAGTAAAGGTGGCGCAACCGATACAAGATTTAAAGAAAAAAGATGGAGGGTGAGAAAAGACAGAGACTGATTCTGAAGCAGCCCAGCAGTCAAGTGACAGAGAGACAAGTGGACTACAAACTCTGAGAGACAGATAAACTGTTAAAGTATTGATTTTCTAAGGCAAACTCTGAATCTAACACAAGCACAGACCTCACTATAAAATGAAGGACAGATGACTTTTAATACTGGGACTAACACTTCAGAACAACTTTATACGTTCACTGTTTCTCCTGCTGTTGTTTTTAGTTACAGTGTCTGCAGTGACATGGTGTTTGACTGCACTGCAACATGGAGTCTGACTAAATATTTACCATTCAAAGATAAAACGCTGCATCACAATAACGGCAGATCATAAATAACCATAGAAGAACTTCATTCATTTCACTACTATTCAGTCAATTGTAGCTATTGTTGAGGCGTAACAGAGGATTTTAATATGGCTCTGCAGTGTACTGGAGTCATCTCTGTGAGTTCACTGGAACACCAGCTCATGCCCCCAAGATGAACACTAATATGCATCCCAAGCTGCTTCGATGTTTTTCTCATTAAAGTTCAAGAGTTGGGTTTTTGGTGAGGGCAAGATTTTTCTTGTTAAAAAAAAAAAAGTATGTTTGAAGCAGACTGCTGTCCTCGATTCTAATTTCACATTTGCAGGCTTCAGATTCAGCGCCCCGGTGAAGTCATGCAAGTGGGATGTTTTTTTGCTTTGAGGCCCATTTGTGGAAACATGCTGCAGGAGAGCTCGCATTCCCACGGCTGCTGCCGCTGAGGTTGCACTCTTGCCGAGCCGTGCATGCCTCCAAGACTTCCAAGGATCAGCGGGTCCTTCTGTGGGAACTTCAGGGTCCAAACTCTCCCACAGACATCGTCCTTTATGCACGGACCCACACGTGCACGCATGAACATGACGAGCACAGACGCACACCTCAAAGGGGAGCCGTGGCCATTACCTCCGATCCTCACCCACCCTGATTAAAACGTGACAGCCTGCTTATTGCACTCCTCCTCTTTTTTTTTTTTTTTTTTCCTGTGCTGTCAGCCATTGATTTCCCTGGCCTGATCTAATCCTGGGTTCACATAGCTGAGCATTAATTAGAGAGGGAGATGAAGCAGTGGAGAGAACAAGAAAGTGTCAGTATTACATACATCTGAAGCTTTAAAACTACAAGTTCACAGTTGGATCAAGGGCCAGCGGAGAAAGTGAGACATGTACAGAATCCCTGAGTCAACCATCTGCTTTTATTTAATTTGTGTTTTCCTCAGGGTTTCCTGTAAACTGCATTTGGTAATCAAATCTGTAGTTTCTCGATGCCCTCCTTCTCACTTCCCTCTCGCCAGTGCTGTTTTCTTTCCACCCCAGCTCTCTCCCTGTCAGGGTGCAGGTCGCTTGGATCTGAAACCTCAGTATGTGTCACTTTGGAAAGAAGCTCTCGCAAAGCCCCTGCTGTAAGGAGCACTAGGTCTTCTTCTGCCTTTATGGAAACTTGATTGAAGAGAGTTGAAAGGACCTGTCTGCCAGAAGAGGAGTTTCTGAGTGCCACTCACCATCTGGAAAAACTCACACCCAGCTTTGCTTTTTTTTTTTTTTCTCCATTAGTCTGTGTGACTTTGCTTCCATCTACTGGGTGGAGGAGAAACTACAGGGAGGGGAAGGAGGAAAAGGAGGCGGGAGGTGGTGTTTAGCATCAGTTTACTTGAAAAAGTAACTGTAATGAGTTACTAACTTATGACACTTACTGCTGAGCTCTGTAAACAACCAAACAATCTGTCTCCTCTCCTCAGCATCTTTTACCCACATCTCTCTGCTCTGTGATCCCTCCACAGCAGATCTCCTGATGCATGAGTGAATGTTGTCTCATTTACTTCCTGTACACTCCCAGGGTGTAAAAACTGAGGTTGAGTTTCATTGAAATTCACTAAAATGATTGAAAATTATCAAGGGAAGCAGTTTTGTCCCAAGCTAATGTTAAGTATCAGTATCTGGCATCATCTTTTAAAAAATTGAATTATGAATTAATAAGCTTATGAATAAATGTTAACTAAAATAAAGCCGGCTAAAATGCAGTCCTTTCCTCAGTGCACAGTGCTTGTGTCATCTCTCTCCTTCACCACAGAGCGTACCGCTGAATGTGCAAGTGAAAATTAGACTGTGTTAATGAGAAAAGCCAACCCTCGCTTTCACCGGTTAAAATGACACGCGTCTCCAGCGGCAGATCGTATCAGCTGACGCTAATTAATGTTCAATCTGTAACTGTTGCCGGCTTAAAGTGCTCTCTGTAAGCAGGTTTCTCTGCTCAGCCAAAGACCTCCACTCCACAAAGTTAATTTACATCATTTTTTAGGAGTCCATCAGTGATTGGATCAAGTAGGTTGCAAAAAAAGGGGTGGTGGTATTATTAATTAGGCATGGGTGTTATTTCAATTTGGTATTAGACCCAAAAAAACTTGATTAGGACATCCCCAGTGATCTATTATTTATACACAACTATGGTTTCAGTAAACCCTTCTACACTGATACAGCATAGCCGCTAAGTATGAACAACTGTGATGGACACACTCTGCAACATACAATCTTTCTGGAGAAGGAGGAGGGTATAATATGCAGCTTTCAGATGTGTTATCAGGCTGTGCCCTGCATGCTAATACAAGGAGGATTTGCTCAAATTCATTCACACATATGAAATTCTGTAAAACTGACAGTGAGGCTCGATCAAGGTCGCTCACTGAATCCAAAGTGTGTTGGAGCTTTGAGTGTTTGTCACAGTCACAATATGTTCACTCTTGACAAATGGTGACATTGTGGGTCCTTCAAAAGTAAAGCTGGAAACAAAGTGCGACCAAAGCTTTGCTGCTGATCATTAATTACATGTTAATGTCACTTCAGTCTAAACTAGTACCTTGGAAACATTTCTGAACAGCGTGTTTTGATTAGTATTAACTGAATCAAAACTAATAGCTAACTGGAGCTTTCATAATATTTAATTAGACGATGGGAGGTTCTTCTTTTCTATATATCTAATGAGTGTACCTAACAGACCCTGGACGTGTAGCAACACAATGCATTTTCTGGTTACTGGAGTACTTTATGAGCATGGGAAGTGACCTTCACTGATAATGTATACAATGAATCGTTATAATGTGCCTGCTTGAGAAACCACTTGGCACTTGAAAAGAAATAATCAACACCATGAAGACTCCTTTTTCCTCGGGAACCAAGTCTGAAAACTTGACACGGGTCCAGTGAATCCTTGCAAAGACAATATTCCATATCTGTGATGGGGAGATGATCGCAATCAAAGGTTGTTAGCTCTTGCGCTGCTACATGACTTGTAAATAAAACGCTTTGGACAGGAAATGAATTCGCTGCACATTAGCCCTCATTACAACGAGGGTAAATTGTTAAGTGTGGCGTGGCCTGCCTGTGGGCCAAAGCATGATGAGCACTTTCACATGCGTTTTCTGGTTGGCAGCAGCTGTCTTCTGCCAATTAGACGCATTGTGTGTGTGTGTGTATGTGTGTGTGTGTGTGTGTGTGCATTCAAATTCATCTCAACAACAAATACATCCCAGTTCCCCCTTACCCCACAGGCACTCGCTGCCTGAGCCTTGGCAACCCTCTTGACAATGTTCATACACAAACACACACTCTCCTCACACTCACATTAAACCCTCCAATCTCCCTCATACCCATGTCCCTGCACCCACTAGGCCTTGGGTTGCTCTAGGGTAGATAAACACACACTAACTCCCTCTCTCATCAATTCAGATCTAATAACATCTAAATATGGAGCACACAGTGGCGAGGCAGACAGAGAGGGAGAACGGTACACAGGAAGGGTAAGATGTTATTGAAAATTAAAACAAAGCAGCGAAAGATTGATATTTCGCGTCGGTACAACAGGATGCCTGTGATGAATGACATCAGATATGATCCGTATATTGCTTTGGTCAGCAATCATTCTTGTTCTGAAAACAGATCTTTCCTAAGCCCCATAGTCTCTGTGAGGTGGGTTAAATTTGAGGCTCTGCTTTTGCTGAGAAACTTAGAGACACTTTGAAGATTCACAGCAAATGGTGACGTGGTCAGATGTGGTCGAGGAGCAGGAAAAGGTGTCGGCGTGGTCATCAGAGTCAATGGTGTCACTTTGTATGAAAAGCAGTGAGGACATAGGGGCTCAGATAAGGAATAACATTAAGCTAAAAATAACAAATCAACTTTAGCTTTTTCTGCAATAATTAACACGCACTTTATTCTATGCTGGCTTATCTGGACACTTTTACACTCACTGTCATAACTAACTACTTGCAGCTTGTACTTTTTTGCAGCTAAGATAACATTAAGGGGTTTTTTTTTAGGTTACATTATTTTCTTTGCTCTTTCTGTATTTAATATTGCATTGTGTATTTTCTTGCTGTGTAAATAAGGCTCTGATTTGGTGGGTGAGAGCTATTTTTCCAAACTTTTTTTTAGATACCGTATTTTCCGGACTATTGAGCGCACCTGTCTATAAGCCGCTATTGAATTTATTCGAACAGTTTCATGTGGTCCACTCTGTCCGGGTCTGATGTGACGAGGCTAAATGTATCAGCGGCACGAAGCTTGCTAGCTTGTAAAAAGCTAACGAGCTTCGTGCCACCGATACAAGAGCTACACCGGTGTTTAAGCCTCAGGGTTCAAAGTGTCTGAAAAAAGTAGCAGCTTATAGTCCGGAAAATACGGTAATTATGCAGATAAAAGTGATGGGAGCATTTTAGGTGGTGGAGATCATGTTGTCATGTCATAATACTTCACAGCTGAGAATGAACCAATCACTGTTAAACGTACTGCCAACAGCTAAAGCCAATTACCCAACACAAGTGCTGTATCTAAATGCTCTGCCTGAACCGACACCAAGCTTCACTGACTTATTCGCAGTCAACAAACTTCTAACTGCTTCAATACTGCAACTGCAAAATCTAACAGGGCCCAGATTCATTAAGTTGTTCAAGATAAATCCTCCAAAGCAAATGAAGTCTGAATCACTGGTCTTATGGAGTCTAAAAGCCTTTTGTTGAATGGCTGGATTTGGCTGCAGTGGTATTTTACCTCCAATTGTGGAGAGAAAGCTTTGTTTGACTTACCTTTGAATAGTAAAAACATTTGTTTCAAATTTACACTCTGTGAAGTACTAAGAGCTACATTTGTAGGCACTTCTCCCTCTGCACTGTGTGCCTGACCACTCACTCGTGTTTTAAGTCCACTTTATAGCAATATAAAACACAAGTAGAAATTAAGAGAGGTTGTCTGGTTCTGCAATTCCCTCACTGAAGCAAAAAGACAGAGAGAAAAGGTGTGAGAAAGAATCCACCCATCAGTTCACCAGGGGTACCCACTCGTTCTTTAATGGGGAGTAATCTGGATACACTGGGTAGGACACCCTGGACAGGTCAGCAGTCAGACAGTCAACCATTTCCACTCATGACAAACCAGTTTATCTAATCTGCAAGTCTTCGGACCGTGGGAGGAAATTTCAGCATCCACAGGAAACCCACACAGGAAGTGGGGAGAAGAGCTTGTTGTCCTTTTAGGGATCATGAACAGCTATTTTAATACTGGCAGCATATTTCTTGTTTCCTGGGTGCAAAAACACACTCAGCATACAACTAATATTTGTAGGAAAATGGAGTGCATTTATATAGTGTATCCTTGACCTTAGCTAGGTCCCAAAGAACTTTGCAACACAACTCATTCACCCACACAATCACACACCAATGGCAACCAAGCTGCCATGTAAGGTGCTAGCCACCATTGGGAGCAACTTAGGGTTCAGTGTCTTTCCCAAGGAGCCAGGGATTGAACCCACAACCTTACGATTCATAGGTGACCTACTCTACCACCTGAGCCACAGCTGCCCACCTGAAAGCTGTTTCAGAATACTGTCAAAGCTTTTCAGTGTCACTCAACGACCAATCAAAATGTAGAAGGAGGCGGGACTTCTTGTATCAACACTGAATAATTTATCCCAGCCGTCTCTGATAATTGAATTACTGTGTTGTGATAAACCCAGAGGTTTGTCCCCCAGGTTCCCCCTCTGCCGTCTCCTCCTCTTCTCTCCAGGTAGCCAGTCCTGTGCTGCAGGTGTTAATCAGGAGGGCGGAGCTACTGGTTTAAATTGGGTGACACTGGTCTAGCTCCTGCCTGCTGTGTTGCTGCGCACTTCCTTGGTTTCCTTTGTTGTACAGTTAGATCAGAAACATCACTTTCACACATCCATGCACTAACTTACACGGCTGATCTTCCTGATGACAGACATAGGCTGCACATCTTTGCACATTCGAGTAATTTTATGTTATTGCGCTTGTTTAAAAAATATATTGTTTGCTTGCATTCCTCCTGCCTTCTTTGGTTTTTATCAAGACCTCCGAGCCAGTCTTGACTTCTCTCAAGTAAACTACAGAGACATGATGTCACAACTAAGCGACGAGGAAGTGCTAGGAGACAGTTTTTATAACCTAGCAACAATCAGCATTTGGGAGAGGAACAATAAAAAATAAAGTCCTGGGTGCTTCCAGCTTGAAACCAGCAGCCTGTGGACTCAGCACAGAGTAAAAGAGCAGTTAAGGCCAGGGGTTGATGTGTAGCAACATTAAATTTTCATTATTGTTTATGAGGAGATGATGAATTGCAGTGAAGTAGCGCTGTAGGTTCTGCCATGTTTTTCTCTTTCAAAAAATATTTGATGCCCAGCAGACTTCATTTTTTTTTAATCCCAGAGAAAGAAGTAATAGACGAGTGGATAAAAGCTTGAGTGCTCTGAGGTTCCCTCGGCAGACTGCCCTTTTAATCCCACGGCGAACCAAAGTTGAACAAAACTCGCACAAGCAAACGTGGGCACATTATTAAGCACTAATAAGGGTTTTGTGCCAGTTTTGACAGCTGTGTTGGTGTGAACCCTTTGGGCGCTGAGGTCTTAACTCCTGCACCTCCCTGCTGTTGGCCTGACTCAAGCTGATGCCACACATAAATAATAAAAAAGGAAACACACACAAACACTAATAGGAGCTCAAACCATGTGAAAACTGCATGAAAAGAGCATCATTTTTCAGGTGACCTCTTCTTTTCACCCACGCATTAAAATTGGACAAACACTAAATAAGGTGCTTTTCTCCTTCTTAAAACACCATAAAAGAAAACCACAGGAGCACTGCGGCCACTAACCATCGCCATCTCACAAGACAGAGAGACCTGAAAATGACAGCAGTCTGTTGGAAGGTCACAGCCCGTGCACTACATATCCATTTGAGCTTTTTGGCATGGCGATCTGCTATGATAATGGCTGCCTGGAGGGTGGAATCGGGCTGGATGGATGAAGCTGTTTTAATCTCAGAGTGGCGGACCTCTGCGACCTTGTCAGGAGGTGTCCTAGGTCTGGGTGACTGACGAGACTCCCCACAGGCACGGCACATAGCAGGGAGTGCGACTGGCCTCTGAAGCCGTGGCGACTGGTGGGATGGGAAAGATGAGGCAGGGAGAGTGGGGAACTCACTTTTCTGGCTCAGATGTAAGCGAGGTGTGGAGAGGCTGCAGAGAGGAGCAGAGTGAGGTCGGTATATGTCAGGAGTAAGACGCAAAATAAGACCACATGCAAGCACAACGCCAACCTTTTCTCACCATCAACAATCTCTCTGCCGCAGGTGTTTTTTATTAATTGAGACAGAGAGACTGCAAAATGTAGCACATAAAAAACTAACCATGCTATGAGGATAAACAGAAGAAACTGAGCATATGGACGAACAGCAGAGCAGCGGTTTATGCTCTAGCAGGGGTTTAAAAAGTTTATATTGCTCTGCCTTCAACCTGGTTTGTCCTTTGAAACTATGCAAAACTGTCAGGATCCATGCTGATCACAGCGTCGACAGATGAGCAGCAAACAAGCCATGCAAACTTATATCCTGTCCACACACAGGTGGAGTTTTCTTTCAGCCACATCACAATAAGTAAGCAAAGTATCATCAATCAATCACATGCCACCACAGTCTGGTAGAATATCTATCCTCAAATAGTGGGCGTGGCCTTTATTTGCCTCAACTGCAGAAAGTATCCAGAAGCCAGTAACTGTGACAGGCTTTTATTTTGTAATTTCTTCTGTTTGATTACAAATCTAGGCTTCAAACAGAATTAGGAGCAGATCATAACATTAATCTATGTTGTTACTTACTACATTACTTCCTGTAGCCACTTCAAACTAAAAGCCCTGTATCCTTTCAGTGAACAGTAGCACTTTATTTATTACCAGGCCTTTATTGTGAAACACTTTCTCACATCTCTCACATCAAACATCGCTTCACCATTATTAGAGACCGGGTTTCTAATTGACGACTGGTTTTTATTTGAGGAAATCTGACCAAAATAAATAATACAGAGAGCAGAATATTGTTTTTTAAATTTACCGTATTTTCCGGACTATAAGCCGCTACTTTTTTCCGACCCTTTGAACCCTGCGGGTTAAACACCGGTGTGGCTCAGGATCGGCGGCACGAAGCTCGTTGGCTTTTTACAAGCTAGCAAACTCCGTGCCGCCGATACATTTAGCCTCGTCACATCAGACCCGGTCAGAGTGGACCACATGAAACTGTTTGAATAAATTCAATAGCGGCTTATAGACAGGTGCGCTCAATAGTCTGGAAAATACAGTATACATTTAATTTACTTCTGAATTATACTCTATAAAAGTTGTAAAATTGCTGTACAAACCAATCTAAAAGTCACAACCCTACAAACACACCACATATTCATGCAGTGGGAGTGTCAGTCTGGTAACCTGGCAACTCTCAGCGAGCAAACCATGCTGACAAGAATAAATCAACTGAAAATACAAAACTTAATTTCCCTCTGCACACTCACTGTGCACAGATTCAACAGTTTCAAACATGCTTAACCTGTGAAAGAGCCTCGAAAAAAACAATGTCAACAAGATCCACTCCTGAGGCCATATTACAGCAGTGCAGAGGCCAACTCACTGTTGTGGTTTGGCCCCAGGCTGTTTCTTCAGAAAATGATTGTGGGGGGGTAATAGATGGATGGAGGGGTCAATTATTGAAAATCTGACTGACGGCTGTGGTGTACAACAGCACAGTGCACCCACAGAGTGACACATCGCATCCTCTGGCCTTAATGTACCGCCACACTTCAATGATCATCCAGCCACTGAATATGTAAATATCTCTTACATTTTTGTGCAGGAAGAATCTCCATCAACACACAGAGAGGGGGAGCCTGGAGACTCTTGTCTGTTTCCTTCAACCATTCAAACACAGGCTGCAGTGTTGGCTGTGTTGTATTTTTGTCCTGGCACAGCAGTTGCACCACGGCGCTGGCAGTACAGAGGGTGGATTGTGAGCCTCCCACCTGTGTCTGTGCTGGCAGGTTGGTTTTGGCGTACATTGTGATACTTTAGCCTCTCCTCAGGTCCATGTTTGACACTGAAAAATCCTGCCTTAGTTGAGAGAGGTGTCCACTGTAATTGACTGAGTGTTAAAACCCAAACGATATTACATATATTCAAGTTTACCTCTACGCTCATTCCTCAGAGAGAAATTTGCCCCCGAGCTCAAGTCATCTTTTAAAGACCTCCTGGTTGAAGTGGTGTGGTTGCCATGGTGAACACAATACATTTTAACACTGTAGTGAACACACAATCAAGAGCTGCATTCAGGAAAAAATAGTCAATAACCAGTTGAGAATAATTGCAGTGTGATTTAACCCTGAAGTAGTTTACACACAAGAGCAGAGTCACAACAGGTTCAGCTCCTTCTAGTTTCATAACTTTTAAAAATAGCTATAATGTTTTACAGACACATTCGCAGCATCAAATACATTGTACTTTCAAAATAAGAGCCACACTGCGTTATGAAAGGTGGATGCTGATTGGCTTTGAGTTGACAGACACCACAAGGGATTTACTGGTCAGGATATAGAAGTACGTTATCTGCCATCATCATAAATGTAAAGACATACACAGGTGTAATGCTCCAACTTAGCATTATTAGGCTGACAATCATATCATCTTTTCCAAATGATAATGCTTCAGAGCCTATTAGTGCCCATGAGCTAGACTACTGCAGAAAACCAGAGTTAGACAACAACATTATTCCTGAGCAACACGTACATGTATTTTCCTTCTTGTCAAGTATGACAGTAATTTGGACTTAGTGATTGCCTTTCTGAGAAACATAATCATTTTTCAAAGTCGACGCTTACTGCTGATTACAGAAAACCGAAAGCAATCAATTAATGTTATTTCCAGTGTCAGGGGTTTGGCTTAACACATGCTTACATGATTGACTTGGACCAAGAGACAAAGGAAAATCTATTTCACACAGACATCAACAATGCAGGCAGGTTTATGGAGTTAATATGATGTTAATGTCTATAATGTTGAGATAATTATATGCCATGCTGTCCTTCACAAATTGTGAGGCATGCAATTTTTCTTTGCATTTAGAAATAATTACATGAGCAGTGAGCAATGGCAATGAGTCATGAATAATGAGGAATCAAGTCACAACTGCTGCTGAATGTTAATCTGATCCAGGTGCTTAACTTCACCTACACATTCGCTCATGCATCTAATCCATGTGTTTGCAGAAAAAGAACAAGAGTAGGCAGCTGCATGCAGCTTTCATCGGCTCGTTCAAAGTGACTAAGCTTGTTAGAGAGGCTACGAAAACACTGTCTGAACTCCCTCTATGAGAAAAGTTTTTAAATTAATGCTGAAATCCAAAGTGCTGCTATGATTTCTGAGCAATATAAACCCAATCACACAGAGTAAACTCACAGACTCAGAGAGCAGTTGCATTACTTTTTTCACATAGATGAACATATGCTACATTAAAGCCAGATGAGTTCACATAAGGCAGATTAAGCCTGTCAGCTCCAGGTACAGTTTACCATGTTTCTCAGTAAACCAGAGTTTTAAATCTAGTGTTGGTGGCGACAGCAACAGTAGCATCAACCAGCAATGATTGGACGGCCAGAGCTGAAGAGGGAAGTAACCGTTGAAGCATTGGCCATAAACACACATGGACATTTGGGCGGCAGTGGCTCAGTGGGTTGGGAACTGGAGGGTCACCGGTTCAAGTCCCAGCCTGGACAAAACACGGAGTGTGGGCTGGTGGCTGGAGAGGGGCCGGTCCACCTCCAGGGCACTGCTGAGGTGTCCTTGAGCAAGGCACCGACACCCCCCAACTACTTTGGGTGCGCCGGGTCAATGGCGGTGCCCTCACCCTATCCCCTCTCTATGCATGTTATTATGGTGCTCTGTGTGTTGATTGTTTAGAGGGGGCCCTGTGTAGGGTGTACATGCCATTTCGTTGTGTGTGTTTGTACTGTGTGCAAAATGACAAAATAAAGCTTGCTTTACATTAACAGCATCTGTGTAATTTGTCTGTCAATCAAACTAACCACGCCCACTAAATATTCCTCTTTTTAATTACTAAAGGATTTTTTTAGATAAACCACCAGATCACTGACAAGAAGAGCTGATTTTAGCTAATGACTTCACAATGACTTGTCGAAAAACTTTATTACCTTAATATTGCATGACTGAAAATGATGATTTTGAAGTCAATTGGAGTTTTTTGGGAGCAGTATTGTTCTTCTTTTGCATTTCCACATTGGCTTCATTTTTGAGACCAGGTTGCTGTGTCCATTTCTATATACAGTCTCAGGTTTTTACTAATTCAGGCCTTTTTTTTTTTTTATCTCTAGGGCAAATACATCCTAGCATAAACTGGGTAAAAAGCAGGGTCCCACTGTGCAGGTTGCAGGGTCAACACATTTAAAACCTTCATTCACACCTGTGAGCAATTAAGTCTGTGACAGCAACACAGGGAGGACGGGGAAATACCACAGTGCTGTCACTGTTGAGAGGAAAAAACTGCAATTAAACACATGTTGCTCCTCCCTGTAAAAGCCGAGGCTCAACCACATGATGTCCACTATTTAGTTTTGATGATAGGGTGGGGGTAAAGGCAGTAAAGGTCACAAAGACAAAGACAAAATACATCCAAAATGTGCCAAATCCATCCACCAATCAATCAAAGATGTAACATAATAGCTCCAGGTATATTATTATTATTATGGTCTATTAGGTGTATATTATATATAACTGAAAAATAAGGCCTGATACCACCAAGGCACTGGTAAGAAGAAGTAATTTCAGTTAATGACACCAGAAGAAGTTGTGAAGAACTTTGCTGAGTATGTCCTGAGTGAATCTGATGATTTTTGAATTGAAGCCGAATGTAAATAACAGCATTGTGTCACTTTTTGGCATTTTATATAAAATAATTAGATCCATCTTGGAAACATAATCTATTTTTGTGAGCAAAGTGGAAAATCTACCAACAACATGAACAGATACAAAAGATCTTTTCTTACTTGACAAGTATGGTGGCCAACAGGAGCCATATTAATGCATTTACAATAATTACATCATGAATACGAGACTTTTCTGACCTCTTTAAGTATCAGTGTCAGTCTTAATGTACTTCCTCCCCTTTTTCTTCCTCATCCCCACACTCGTCTCCTGTTTCCCGTCTGTCTCTTTGTCCTTTTCTTCCAGGATCTCATGGAGAATTGATGAAGCTTAAAGATTGTGACAACGACCCCGCCTTCTGTCTCGTCTCCGTCAGCCCGCCATTCAAGCTACCTTACCTTCATTAATCTGATAACACCTTCACACCCTGATTTCCTGTTGAAATTATTCAACAACCTTTCCAATGATCTGCAGACTAACATGGTGCTGGAGTCACACATCTGAATAGTAATCTGTTTAGTTTCAAAATGCAGGTAAAGTCATTGTGATATATATTCATCTGCAACAAAACGCACTGATTGGGGCCATCCATCAGCGTATGACTCACACACAAGCATCGGATGAGCGTGGGAGCACAGCCAATTTCCTTGAACAGTGAAAGGCTTCATGTTTATGCAAACATGTGGCACAGTTTCGTATCTGTACATCCTTTACACGTCACTAATGAGCAACAGCAGGAACTCCCTACTCTGCATGCACCGTTCGGTATTCTGCCTCCAAATTTCATTCGTCCTGCTCAAGGTTAATTGTTTTCTGGGGCAGACACAAATGTCTTGTAAGTAGCATGTATATGCAGCTGTTGGTACATGTTTGTGTGTGTGTACGGCGAGCGTGTGCGCCTCTGTCGGAGTGAATGAGCATCACAATTAATGTCAAATCGTAAATAAATAGGCGTGCGCATGTTTACCCACCTCTTGTGAATATATACACAGTGACAAACACACACGAATGCAATGTGTAAGTAAATGCTCAGCTGTGTGTTTGCATGAATAAACAATCAGTCCACATCAATCAGTCATACAGAGACACACAAATACGCACAAACGGGAAGAAAAAAAACATATGCACAAATTACTATTGGCAGTGATAATGATGCTGTTATTGTGGGTTAGGGGCCAAATTCTGATTTTGTGCATCAAGTAGTTAAAATGGTAACTAGCAAACACCTACTTATGTTGAAGTGTGTTGTTGTGTCACATATTCAGAAATTTGTTCTGTGCTGAAGTTTGGATTCAAACGATGGCTGGACATCGGCAGTGAATGTGTTCTCAAGCCAAGCAGACACCATCAATCAATTTTTATTAGTCTTGATCATTGTCTTAACCCACATTGCTCATTTTAATTCATCTTTTCTGTTCAATCAAAAGCTGCAATTTTTAATTTAGACTCTGGTACTAGCCAGTGTGGTGCTTCAGGTCACACTGAACGTAATCATGAAACCCCATAAATCCTTAATCAGAACATTACAACTGTTAAAGTTAGACCTTTTTATAACCAATATTCCTGAAAACGGTGTAAAACATAATGAAAAAGATCAAGTAACTTTTATAGACTGGTGACCTGTGCAGGGTGTACCCCGCCTGTCGCACATCGCCAGCTGAGAGAGGCTCCAGCCGCCCTGTGACAAACCTGGATAAGTGGATATAGATGATGGATGGATGGATGGATGGATGGATGGATTAAAGTAACCATTATCACTTTATATGAGAGTATCAGCCCAAACCTGTAGTTATTTTAAATGGATGTGCATTCACTCAAATCTGGACAACACTTTAAGGCGTTACTTAGTTGGCCTTTATAAAAATGTAAATGTTTCGAAGAGTTATTTTCTCAATAAACCGAAGAAAAAACATGTAAAGTGGTAAAAAATTAAATCAACAATCCAAAACAGTTCATGAATTCAAGGATTGCAGCTCAATCGATTAGACAACTCACTGAAGTTTTGCAAAAATGTGCCACTTCCAACTGACAAAACATAGAGATCCCCGGTGAACTATTCACTATTTCCCCTGATTTAAAAGACAAAACAATAAAAAAAATAATCATATGAAGAAATCTCTTATTTGGCCCTTTATCCTCAAGACATTAAATGTCATACTGCAGTTTCTCCAGGCAGTATAGCAATCGCAGCATCTAGCAGCACTCACTTTCTAATTAACCACCCAGAGACTTGTTAACAAACATTAATATGCAGAAATGTATATTACAGAATATAAAATAAGATCCATAGTTGCTATACAGCCTGAGGACAACTGTATGCACGTGTTAAATAATGAAATTCTCTGATAGCTAACAGTCTTACATCTGAAGATGGCTTTATTTCAGCTATGAATTATCTACATTTTCCTGGGGTGACTTAGTTAGGAGTGTATAAGTAGGTCTCTCCAACTGTTTGCCTCAGATTTTCTGCATCCTGGATACTTTCTGTGCTGTTGCTAAGTATCAGTAGTGTTTCTATTTTTGACTTTATGTGATTGGACATTTTTCAACGTTGCATCTGTTGACTGATTCTGCAGGAGATGCTACTTCAAGTGGAAAAGTTTCAAGTAGATAGAAGTCAAAGTGAAAGATAATTCTTCACAAAACTATTGAAAACCCACATGAAGCTCAGATTTACTGGTGGCACCTTGTTGAAACCGATAATGTAATAAAGTTGCCCTTTTTGACATGTAATAGGCCAATAACGTAATAACTGGCCAATAACGCAATAAAAGTCCTGAACCGATAACGTAATAATTTTTGGCCAAAAACGTAATAATTTTTTATGTTACTGGCTGCTTATTACATTAATGGCCTGGTAAACCAAAAAAAACTTTGCAAATGTAATAACTGAGCCAATAACATAATAAATCATTCCGTTATTGGCCAACAATTACGTTATCGGTTCAGGACTTTTGTTACGTTATTGGCCAGTTATTACGTTACTGGCCTATTACATTTCAAAAAAGGGCAAATTTATTATGTTATCGACTGTTATTACATTATTGGCTTCAACACACCTTAATGGCTTTAACAGTACTAGACCGAGGTAAGGAGCGGTGCTTTAGCTCGTCCTACTGGTGACACATGGTTATACCACCTGTCAAATGGTTTTCTACTGGTGTCCCTGCATTGCTGACCACCCAGCCCCCAGCTCTGTGCAATATTACACTTCCACATCGGATTCATTCTGCTGAAGGTTAATTGCAATCCAGGGGCAGACACAACTGGTTTTGTACCAGCGTGTACTTGCAGGTGGTTAGTGTGTGTTTGTCTGTGTGGGTGTGTATGCCTGTCACACTAAATCAGCCTCACAATTAATATGCAATTGTAAACAAAAGTGGCATCTATGTGAGTGTGTGTCCTTCTTTTGTGAACACACACACACACACAGTTTACCATCAGCGCTGTTGCCTGAAGCAATTATTAAGGTTATTATGACCCAGTTGTGACTGGCACAGTGGAGCTAATGTTCGGAGGCTCAATCGACAGGTGAACTCTTTATTATTTTGACTGCTGCCTTCCAGGAGTCAGACAAATAAATACACAATGGGGAGCATGCACACTCACACAAACGCCCAGACGGCCAGGCCTGACCTGACAGCCGCCGACCCCCTGGTTCCTCGCCAGGTCAGACTCGTTAACTGTAGTCCACAGCCATTTAGAGCCACTTAGTACACTCTCTCTCTCTTGTACCGCCATCCTGTCACTGACTCATTCAGTCGCTTGCTCTCTCCACCACTCTTGTTTATGACATTTCTCCCCCCATTGACTGGCTCCTGGCCATTTAGCAAAGCCTATTAGGGCCCATTGTCTGTCGAGAGCAATGGCCAGTCAAACCAGCACAGCCTAATCAGAGTGCAGGGAATTCATCACAATCTTAAGGGGAGAGAGGTGTTTGTTTTTCTCTCACACTGTCCAAGAGGCACAAAAAAAACAGCTCAACTAAACAGCTCCACAGAGAGAGCAACACAACGGCAAATTGTCGACTTTCAGGCTCACACAATAACAAATATACAACTGTCAAACTCCCAACAGCTGGCAATCAATCACGTTTAAGCTGTTGGGAGTCTTACAAGCAATTGTTCCTGAATTGCTTGATGATATGCAGGTCATAGGGGGAGGAATTAGCATATGTGAGCGCGGCTGTCAAAGCTAAGCTGTATTGTTGTCACAGAAAGCTGCCACATCTGGCATGCGGATACTTAAATTGATTTGATCATGCCAATCAGTCAGCAGGCAGTCAGTCATTTACACCGATAAATTACTGGGAAGCTGGTCGAAAAATCAGGTCAGAGAAGAGAAGAGCAAACAAGTCTACGATTTGTGAACAAGGCAGGAAAAGTGCTACAAATTTTTACAAAATGTGAGTAACAAAAATAAACTAAAATCAGTAATTTCTTAATTCAGCCATCCAGACATCCATTTAACTGAATGTGCCAATAATCAGGTTCCTCTGTTCTTCTTATTGCCTCTGCATTTTGTGAATAGCGGAGTGGACTTGAAGGTTTGACAAATGGATGAATTAAAACCTAAATATGGCCAAATGCTAAATAAAAGTGGAGTTGACAAGCCCGTTTGTCTTGGTTTTAATTACAGGATGCTCAATTACTTTTCATTACAGACCTAATTTGTCCTCTAATTTGGTTAAATGAGCTCAGGGATCAAAACCTTTCTACTTAATTGTCTCCAAAACGCAGAAACTTTTCAGATTTTGTCAGAGACTTGGACCAACTGAGAACATAAAGAAGACATCATTTGTCTTGCATTGGCTTATGTATCCGGATGTTTGTTCAAAATCGATTTGACCAGCAGTTTGGTGAATTATTAGGATGTGCAATTTTTCATTACTATCTTATTCCAAGAGCAGCACTGGGATTAAATCCAGCAAATTCATATGTGGGACCCAGGCTCTGACCTCATCACTCACCACGTGGTGTTAACCAAACTCAGCGATGCATTTTCCCCCAAAACAGCATCATATATAAACTACTAGATAAGCTATTGAGCAGCATATGCTATTAGGGCCAAACAGCAGTCATGGTGGGGCTATTCCCAATCAGTGCACCTCCAGAAACATCCAGTGAAATAAGATATGCAGCAGCAGGCGAAAGCTGGGAACATTGTGAGAATTAAACCTGAATTCAAACGCAAATTGTCTAATTTTAGGCCAATTTCCTGCAAGACTGGTTGTAATTTGACACACAGCTTGAGGAAGGTCATGATGTTCAATTAACTGTGTGGTTCTCTGACAACTGACTGTATTCATAATTGGAGGTTTTGGTCTGTTATCTTTTAGTTAGAGCAGTTTCCAAAGTTTAATTACATCACTGCTGCGAAAACCTCCATTTGAATGTTCAATCTTATTAGAGTGCCGTTTTACATACTGAAAACTATAAACTTGACTGGGAGGTGATGTTAAAGTGAATTTCACAGACTCAAATCGGTGTTGTGGCTACAGACACAGTTATCTAGTTTTGATCAACTATACAGCAACTGTAAATGGATAAAACCAACCAAAGGTTTATAATAGTCCATATCATTCAGTAGAAATGTTCAGGCCGTGCAGATCGGACAGTTAACACATGCAGTGTGAGTAAAAACAGTGTCTGCACTATAGTTAAGTCATATCAGTGTTTGCAGCAGATAATAATCAAATGAAGCACATTAAATGACGAACATTACCATAATTTAAAGCTTGACGGAAACTGGTTCATGATATGAAATGTAATGCAACAGTGATGGGCTGTAGACCCCAGAGGGAGACTGTGTGTTTGCATTTTCCATAAAAACATAAAACAGAGTTGTTGCAGTATTAGGTACAGTAAAGGTTGCTGCCGTCGTATGAAGCAGTTGCTTTTAAGTCGAAACATTTCTCTACTGCACGAGTGTTTGACTACAACAAACAAAAAAAACAATGGCAACACATAATGAGGAAATAACTTCTGCAAAGCTAGCTGTCAATCAGTTCAGTGTAAATTCCTGAAGACATTGTAATACACAGGCCAGAAAACCACCAAAGAAAATAGACAAGTTTGCATCAGATATTTTGAGAAAGCACAGGTGTAATTAATAACACTGGTACACACAGTAAAGTAAACATCATTAAAGTTATTAATTACACATGTGTGCTCCTCCTGCTTTCAGCCACTATGAATGAATGAATGAATGAATGAACTTAATAATTTGGTCAATTTAGACTCATCAGTTCATCTAAGCATGTCTTTGGTCATAAGTACACATAAACAACTCAGACTGATAAACCATATTTAACTACATGTTTCTATTATTCTACATTGGAAACATTGGGATATAAATCATTGTTATTGAAGGAGGGATGTTTGTGTGAGGGATACATCTCCCAGTCATTTGAAGCACTTGGCCAATCAAAAAGTCATAGTGTATTGATTGTCCTAATTTAATAAATCCTTATTTTTCAAATCCATTTGAAGTTTTGGTTCGGTAGAAGAGGTGGATGTAGATGTGGTGAATGTCTTGAATTGGTGTCATTAATATTAAGATTATGCATCAGAACACATTTTATCTCCAGCAGACCATCAGCTAATATTATTCAACCAAAGTGCACCAACTCTCTAAGAAACATGCATCATGAAGAGATATGTGCACGTAGAATTGTTCATTTGTTTTCTACAAGATGTTTAAATCTTCTTATTTCAAATTAATGACTCAAGTTTTATAAACTGTTATCCTGCAAAAATAGTCAAATATTTATGTAATCTTTCACGCTCCATACTTCACTGTGTGGATGAGTTTATAAGGTGCTTGGGACTTACTAAAACTGATTAAAACTGCTTAATATTTCCAAATTGATAGCCAGAGAAGGTGCAGTTTACATATCAAGTTGTTTTAGTAAAACCTCAAATTCTTTTCAAGTGTGATATTTCTGTAAAAGACAGAAATTAAAGAAGTAAATGTCTTCAGTGTGAGGGTGTAAAAATGCCTCAATTCTTATCTTAATTGGTAAATAATGACATTCATGGATAGACAACCAAACAGTGTTTAATTGTATTTGTTTGATATCATGCATTAAATTGAACTGAGGAAGTTACAGACAGTGGATGGATATGGCACAGGCCCACCTAGAAAAGTTTTCGCCAGTACATTTGTCTGTATAATCACTCTGCCAGTTTTTTCCATTTCTCATATTTCTAGCTTAGTTTTTAATTGTGATACAGATGGTGTTTTTAGAAGTTTAAGATATTTCTACTCAAATAGAAGAAGGTCCATTTGCTCTATTTTCAAATGTATTTGAAGGCAATAAAAGATTTATTGTGTCAGATGG
>OOFC01050853.1:0-33101 GCA_900323345.1 Pseudochromis fuscus | reverse complement strand
AATAGCCTACAGAGGCTCTTACATGACTCATAAAAGGAGGTCTTTATGCTGCTGCTTTATGACAGCAAAACTGAATAAAAATATACCATTATGAGACAATTGTCGAATAAAATTACCAGAGGAAGACAGTTGGCAGCTTTCAAGTTGCAGATTTCTTCATAAAAAAAATTAAAAAAAATCTACCCCCTCCCATATCAATCCATTAATTTAAACAATATAGATATAGATATAGATATTGTTTGATTGTTGCACCCCTAGATAAGGATTTAACCCTTTACCACCTGAGCCTCCAAATTTCCACCTGTCATGGTTCCTTCTAGCTTTGGTTTTTGTGATTGTTGCCTTGTTTGACTTTTGGTTTTAGTTTGTGTTTATCTTAAATTGTGCTTTTGATTTCCTGGTTTCTGGTTTTCCACTACTGTTTCTGTGTGTGTCATCCCTTCTTTTTGTCACTTCCTGTTTTATTTTGTTAGTTCACTCCCCTCGTGTGTGTCACTTTAGGTTTTTACTTCCTGCCTGTGTCTTTCTCCCTCTCTCCCTGATTGTTGGCCCCGCCCACCAGGTCCTTTGTTCATCTCTCTGCTTCAGTTAGTGTAGTCTCCCTGTGTCCTTACATATATTGGATGTAAAACTCTAAAATCAAAAATCAAAATCCGTTTGTGTGTTTTTCTGCTATTCTTGCTTCATGGTCATTGTTACTACACTCTTAAAACACGTAGCATATAGTAAATTGGCTAATTTGCTGGTTTCTTGGAGACGCGCTAGTGAAATTACCGTGCAACAAGTGCAACATCTCAGCTCTCAGAAAGCATTGGAATTTTCCTGATTGCTCAAACAGTGACATAATTACGGTAATCCAAAAATCCAAAAATCTCCCCATTGCAGACCCACTGTTCAGTAATTTAAAGTGGGGTGGGCCTGTGTGCTACTATATTGATAAACTTTCTTATCTTTTCTGTGCCGCTTGTTGCTTCCATCAGGAGATCAGATAGATTCAGTTACAACAAATGGTGCCCCCTGCAGCTTTAAAGGATTTATTTGTTTACAGACTATGATTCATTCCCTTAAGTACATCAGCAGGATGCCAGAACTTGATCCCCTGGCCCGCTGCTGAAGAACAGGCTCCCTGCTCAGTAAGTACGTGTAAACATCACGCGGCAGATACAGCCCTGTGTGCAATACATACACAGAGTGAATCATATGAACAGGTATCGGACACTGGAAAAACGTCCTTGATGTAAATGGATTCTGAGAAAGCTTTGCAGGAGTTTTTCAAAGGGCACAGAGAGCACAACATCCCGCTAGGCGCCGTTTATACTCTGAGCTATGAAAGCTCGGTATTGGTGTGATCAATAGAAAAGAGGGAAGTGAAAAAGGGCAGAGGGAACTGAATAATGCCTCTGTGTAATTTTTCAGTATTGTGTGTGTGTGTGTGTGTGTGTGTGTGTGTGTGTGTGTGTGTGTGTGTGTGTGTGTGTGCACTTGCAACTCTTTCATTTTAAACAAAATTACACTTCTGCAGTGTGTGTAGCAATTAGCATATTTTTCATTTGGGAAGTAACTGTGCTCCTCAGGCAATTACATCAAGCTCTCCATTATTTCACACATGGGGACTGCATTGCATTGAATCAGGGAAAAGGTGGAGATCTGGAAGCTGCCGAGCTCCAGAAGTGAGGTGTGATGTAACGGAAACGTGAATAGCGATGACGCAGGTGGGATGTGGGAGCGTCAACCATGTCAATGAAGCTATATCTCATCTATTTTTAGTCCTGCTTGAAAACGTGAGGGTATAAAGACCAAAACAAAACACAGTATCTACCCTCCAGGCAAAGCTTTCTATCTGAGGAGGATATAAAAAGTGACTCTGGTATATTTTACTAGAATTATAAGCTCTGCTATCGAGGAAGAAAAGGAGAATGAATGGAAAACCAATACTGTTTATGAGTGCTGAGGGATAAACACGATCATATAATGATAATGAAAATGGATATAGATTTACAAAAGTCACGTCTTCTCTAAAATCCAGACTCCTCGCTTTAAGACAGAAAAGAGAGCACATGCATTACTCCTGTTTTGGCTTTTCTTCATTGGCTCCCAGCAAATTTAAGAATTAATTTAGGATTATATTAATATCTTTTAAGGTTGGATATGCAACCAAGTGTATCTCCCTGAGGAGACCAGACTGGGGAACTGTTTATCCTCTTTTAAATCCCTTTTAAAAACCTATTATTATTATTGTGCACACTCTCAGGGTATGTGGTTTGAACTTCGTTTTATCTGAACTGCTTAAAATGTATTAATTTAAATGTATTGATCATTCACTCGTATTTTATTGTTTTATTGCTTTTATCATTGTGCATTATTTTTATTGCTGTTGTAAATGTCTGATATATTGCATTAGCATTCTCTTGCATAGTGTTTGCGTTGTGTTTGACAAGATATCCGTGGTCCTGCAGTGCCATCTTGTGGTCTGTCCTGCTTTTATTTTGAAGAGCGCGTTTTTTTTCTTCTTCTATGTTTTTGTTTAATACGATGTTGAACTTCCTGCTTCCTTTTCTCTTCGCCTCACGCTCTTGTGTCGTCATGGGAACGGTAAACGTTAAGCGGTAAACGGACTGTTATGTTAAAACGTTAATTGTTCATTATATTCTTCTGTCCAAATCCTACGAGGAAAGTGTTTACATTGTGGTTTACCTCATTATTTTGTATTGTTCGTAGCTCTGAATTTACGTCATTATTTTGTATTGTTCGTAGCTCTGAATTGGGAAGCGTACGTCCAGCTAGCGAGCATGCTAGCTGGCAGCCTAACGTTTAACGAGCGCCCTTGGAGAGCGGAATGAGGAATGAAAAAGTGGATTGTGTTTTGTTATCTGATGACTGACATATTTTGTTGAACAAAAAGAGAATGTCATTATTTTATTTGTTTATGAGTAGACTGTGTGTAATTGGATGTAAACAAAATGTTATGTGAATTGTTTATGAAACTACAGTGAAATATTTTGTATTTCTTTTGTTTTATTCTGTAGTTTTCACGGTGTACATGGTGTACATGGTGCTTATGGTACATCACAGACATCGAAAGGTAAAGAGTATGCCAAGGGGCCGCTACAGCTGTCAATGTTGTCTTGTAAAGCTAATAAATAAAATCATGTATTATGATTATTAAGATTATCATCTGGTTCCTGGCCTTTTTGGTTAATCAAACACACCCAGGGCCACAGGAGCCCAAACACAAAATAATTTCCCCTCCTCCTTTACCTTCATTCGAGGCCTGTAGATATAAAATTCTTCAATATTTAAGTGGAAAATAAGCAAATATTTAATCTCAGGACAGCATTGAACAGCAGGAAGGTATACATCCTCTTTTAAACAGCTGTATTGCAGCTGTGTCCTTCAGCCGTGTCCTGAGTTTCCCGCCACCTGCCCGGTCAGCCGTACTACCGCAGACATCGGACACATGGCGAGAAGCAGCGTGACCCCTCAGGGGACGGTCCTGTCTCCTTTCCCGTTTCCCTCCACACCTCAGACTGCGGACATGACACTCAGTCCTCGGATGACTGCTGTGGTGGTGAACTGTATCAGCAGACACCCTTGGTTTGTTGGACGGTGTGAAACACCTGCGGCGCAACATCACTGAGAAAAAGAAGTTGGGAGGTAGAATAGGAGAAAAAAGACTTGACTTGTCGCCCGCCTTCATCAAAGAGACAGATGTAGAGCGGCTTGAGGACTGAAAATACTTGGGACCAGCACCGCTCACCTTCTTTAAGCCTTTCTGGAGGAACACAGCAGCACCTTTAGCAACAGATTGATACCATTAAAGTGCGACACAGAACACCACAGGAAATCCTTCCTCCCAGTGGCCATCAGTCTGTTCATCTCCTCTCTCACTGCTGGACACTGACACAGAGATTATTATCTTGCACGATCATCATGCCCCTCACAGCCAACCCGGTGCTGTTAACTCCTTCACTCTGATGTTTCTCTTTCTTTTCTTTTACCATGTTCACTACAGTGCTCCTCTTAATATCTCATCTCATACCTTGTTTCTCCATTAATTGTTTAGTGACTATGAAACAAGTGATCAGAGGGTGGGGGGTGGTGAAGGATGAAGGCCTCACGTTGGATCTATAATGACTCCTGAGGTCAGCAGACCCCAGGGGCATTGTATGGGAGAGGAGAGAGGAAAAAATGATACATGTGTACAAACTGGTGTGCTGCACTATAAAGTATATAGACACAGAATTATGTGTATTTTATGTGTCTTTGGAACAAATTTCCATCGGGGCCAGTAATAATAATCGAAGCCCTTCTGCTCTAACAAGAATATTTAACCAGGATAAATTGCCATCTTTGTGTCATAAGCCTTGTTATTTTTGATCTATTTGGGCATAAATAATGCAACCAAATTCATTTGTAAGCATTAGATAAAGAAGCTATTTTACATGTTAAGTAGATAACTTGTGTCTAAGGAAAAAAAAAATCTGATGGTCATAATTTCCCTTAAGTAGCTATGATGCTTGTTATATCAAATCGGGGATGCAGTATGGACAGCTGAACATTACAAAGTCATAACAAATAGCTGTGGATATCAGCATTAGCATAAAGATCTAGATAATTGATGGTTTAATGTCTACAACTATTTTGCTGCTAATAATTATAGGTAATTAGAAGTGTACTGTGCCAGGCTTTATATATATATATATATATATATATATATATATATATATATTTATATATTAGAGTTTTTACAATGTGAACATCTTGACTAAGTTAATAGCAGCAGCTGCACAGTGTGACTGCCAACTTACAGCTGCCATACATCAGGGTACAGCAGTTAAGCCTGTCCTTAAACATTTTTTTGTCTTGTGGTTTTAAAAGTCCCAGACATTCATAATGTTTCAAGGACATTTTTTCCTTAAGCCTCATTAATTTCGGACTGTCAGCCATGGAGCAACTTTTTTTCCCCCTACTGAACAGGTCTTTAGTGGCAAGGCAACTTAATAATAGTACGAGAGTGGAACGATCGCTCACTTCTTCACAAGGTGCAGGGATTCAAAAAAGGAAAACACACACACACACACACACCAGACCAAGGTGAATGAAGCAGTGCAACCCATCAACTCTCACAGCAGTAACAGCTTCAAACCTCCACAACACATATCCATCCACACGAGCACTGTGCTCGTGCTTCACACATTTCTTCATCTTGCATTATTCATTCAAATGTGCTCATCTATTCTTTAATATTCTGAGAAGTGGCAGATCTTCCCAAGCTTTTTATCCCCTTCTTCTTCTTCTTCTGTTAACTGTAATGATGGTGCTGGTGGTGGCAGGTAATGATTGCCAACAAACAATACTATTATTATTGCCTTTTTTCACACTGTGCCTCCATCCCATGTGAATCATTTCTCTTTTTTTTTCTTCTTTCTTCAGTTGTTCTATCAGGTAATTGGAAAAAAAATTGCTATGATGGCAAACACTTTTGAATACAATAACAAACTCTCCCAACAGCAGACAAACAGAAAACACGCCAGTCAAACACTGATTGAAAGCATTTAAATGTTATTAAAATCCATTTCAAACAATACAAGGACATGAATGCACCGACTGAAAGCTGAGTTATACAACCTGTACTGTTATTCTCTCTTCTAATTAGGATGAGTGGGGCTCTTTTTGAAACTCTGTCATGATATAAGCCTTCATTAAATGGCTGAAAAGCATTCCTTCAACACAAACACTCCCCGGTTGCTTTTTTAGAATAACTCAGCATCTCCGCAGCTACTTCTCCGAGGCCATGGAGACGGAGGGGAGTAGTTTAAATCATGGACTATTTAAAACACAGGCACATAGTAAGCTGGCTGGAGCTCGCTCGCTGAATAGTTGGCAGATATTTTCTAAATCCTAAGCAATGACAACAGAGAGCTTGGGGAGGAAGACTGAAGGACTGAGAGAGAATAGAAATGAGATGAAGGCAGAATACTGATCTTGAGAATGATTATGCCAACCGGCCAAACAAGGGGAATGTGCCCATAATTGAGAAACCTAATTTATTTTATCACAGCAAATGTAATATTGGTAATCTGCAATGTAATAACTTGTTTTAAAACCCCCATATCCAGAGTCATCTTATTATTGTGAGCTACAATTTGTATCCAAAGCGGCATCTTGTCCAAATTGTCGAATTTGCTGTGAAAAAGGCCCCTTTGAGGATAATGAACCGCCATTTACTCAAACAGATCGGTTTGATCGTAGCAAAGAGACGACCAGATTTTAAATCATGCCCATGTTTCACTTCCTGAAGAAGAGGATCCGAGAGTGAAGCTCAGAAGACAAATGTAAAACTTAGGATTTTTTACTTGGGAAAAAAAACAAAAGACAAAGGTTATAAAAATTCAAACAAAAGTACAAAGGAACAGACTGAGGCAAAAGCCAATACCACCAGCAAGGTCATGATCAGGATGAAGATCAGAACTGGCAGGCAAAGAACAGAACGCTGGAAAGCCAAGGCACATGGCACAAGGACAATCGAGCAGAGGGCAAGGGGAAACCAATGGGCATCCATGCTGAAGAGCTAATGAGGGAATGGAGAACACTGGAGCAGGTGATGAAGAGGAGGAGGAGGTCGGGTCATTCTACCGGAGGGAATAACCAGATGACGAAGAGTTAGCATCTGAAATGAGAGCACGTATGCACCTACTACCGGACTAACTGAATGATTGAATGAATGAATGAGTAGACTAAAACCTTCCAGAGGTGTTTGAATTTTCAGCTTTTGCAGATGAAGCTGATTTTTTTACCCCAACATGAAGTCCACAGCAAAATCCTGTTCACAAGGTTCACAAGGATTCACTCTCCTCCATCTCTCTTCGCTCCCCTGTCGACGTCCATACAAGCTGGATTCTAGTCCATGCATCAATGAGTGCAAGCGGGTCAGACTATCGGGCCGGCACCAAGTAAATAAATTATCAAACACGGGGTGGCTGTGGTTCCACAGACACGAAATGCAGTTCAGCCAGTGTTGTTGAATAATGTATTCTGCCTCATGACGTTTAAATTATGTTCACTGGTCATGTGGTTGTATTTTTTTTTTCCCTCCCGGGGTTAAACTGGGGCCTTTTCATTTCTTGCTTTTAATGTTAAAGTGCAAACTACATGTTATTCTAAAGGGACATGTCACAATTCTACAAGGGCCATGATCACCATACTGTCTCCCAGAAATCATGTTTGAACAGAGAGCAAATCTCCACCAAGGCATAATGGAGCTGTACCGGTGCTGGAGACTGAACACTGCTACACTGTTACACTAACATTATGGAGATATTTTCAGTAGATTTTTCATAATGTGGCTAACAAACAAACAAAAAACACAGGTGGGAGAAATGATGAGGAAGTCATCTGAATTAACATCTAACAAATCATAAAAAGTTTATAGTGAAAACATCTGCTGAATCTTTACTAACATTATATTTCAGTTTATTTCCCCACAGTATTTTATGTGTATATTAATTGACAAAGGTCTTAAATCAGTTGGTTATGATTAATGAAAAATCATGTTCTTGGTTAAATATGGTTGAGTGAAGAGAAGCGACAACAACACGTTTTAACCCACAACAGCTAATTTGACTCAAATCCTCACATCTTAGGTCGATATGAAATTATTGGTAAACTTATTTTACAGTTGTTGCACTATAAAGCACCTGTACCACAAGGGCAACATGGCACCTGTGTATTATCAATATTATTTAGTCAATCTTGTGTATATTTACAATTTACATATCAATATTACTGCACAGATTGTTCCAGATTTTTGCACCAGAAGTTTTATTCACATAAATATTTCTATTTTATTTTGCACAAGTAGTTTCTTAAAATATTTTCATCAACCATACTTTGCACAGACAGTTTTGGCATTTTAAGTACCGTATTTTCTGGACTATAAGCCGCTACTTTTTTCCGACGCTTTGAACTTAAACACCGGTGTGACTCATGTATCGGCGGCACGAAGCTCGTTAGCTTTTTACAAGCTAGCAAGCTCCGTGCCACCGATACATTTAGCCTCGTCACATCAGACCCGGTCAGAGTGGACCACATGAAACTGATTAAATTCAATAGCGACTTATAGACAGGTGAGCTCAATAGTCCGGAAAATACAGTAGTTTGTTGTTTGTGTGTTTGCTATGTGTTGTATATGTTATGTTATATGTACAGAGGGACGAGGAGCAACAGTATGTTGTATCTCTGTATGTTACAGGAAGTGGCAATAAAAAGCTTTGAATCTTTGAATCTGAATCTTATTCACACATGTAACAGGAAACAAAACATCAGTATTCATTCATCATCTGATGGTGTGTATCTGTCCACTAACTGTTCAGTGGGAAAGTATCTGGCCCTTAAGTGGGTAAATACTCAACTCAACCATATAATCATTTTGATAAAGGTGTTCACATTATTAATATAAACTCATTATAAACACTTTAATCGCACTATAATCTTTTACTTTTACTGCCTCAGCATGACTCAGGTTTAAATCCCCACCTGAAACTTCTGCCTGGAAAAATGATGCATATTGTTTGGACACAATCCAGGCAGCAATTATATTTCTTTCAAAAGGTTTTGTGGGGGAAACAAATGTGTAGCCTGTAAATGTAATTTCTAGTAGACAGGGCTGCATAATTCATGCATTTTCCCCAAATAATTTCACTCCTCATGTTCATTTGTCAAAGGCGACGCTGAAACTTGGCAGAGTCAGGTACAAACGGTGCTTATTTTGCTAAATAAATGTATGCATCAAGGTAGAGTCTGCACAGAGCATAACACTGAGCATGATATTTGGTGAATAGGGAATAAAGTTAAAACAATCCTAATGGAAAAAGGCACCTGCACACCAAATGGATGCTGCAAAAAAGACACTTTATTAAATACAATTATGGTGTCTCTGACTTCTTTATGCAATGTTGAACTAATATAACTCAACAAATATTTAGATTTTATGGGCACCAGTTTACCTTGAGTTTATAAAAAGAAAAATAATGACAAAACAACCTAAAAGTTTCCCATCTTATTAACACAAACCCACTGAAACCGCTCCTCAAATTTATTCTTAAAAGCCTCACAGTGTACTTACATAATTGACTTTTTTCACATTCCTACCAGAAAAGCATGCAAACACTTGGGTCACTGGAGAATACCACCTGGGATGGCAATTTTCCTGCTCACCTCACATGGGGGTTAGCGCCAGGACAAATCCAACAGGAGGGCAGTGTGAGTTAATGGGCAGAGAAGTCGCTTGCATATCTGTTCAAGTGAACCAGAAACTTTGAGGTAAAGGGTGAATTAAATTTTTACCAAAAGGGATTTGAGGGTTCGAACTACTTAGGAGATGTAATGGGAGGCTGTGTGGATGTGGGGCATAGCCAAGAGTCCACTGACAACACACATGCTGTTGGAAAATTAATGTCTTGATGTGTCCTGATGATCTCACAACCACACAACCATCATTTGCTCAGAGGAATATAGAAAACATGTTAACACCAACTGTCTGGTTCAATCTACCTGTGTTAACGCTTCAGATCTGGGCATTTGTTGCACATGAGACAAAAACTAATTGGTTGTGCTGTGAGCAAAATGAACAATCATGCATCTGGACTGCTAAGATAACAAAGCAATGCTAATTTAAAAAGATCAAATCTGTTCATACGGGCATTTAGATGAGTCATCTCTCAAAGTTTGCACAAAGTAGAAGTGGAACGAATAATAGACGAGATTTAAGGTTGAAATTATAACTCAGACGGTTTAAAAATGACGACAACAATACGCCGAGACATTTTTTGACACCCTGTCACCGAAAAACATTTAAGTCTTTTCTGAGTCATAGAGAACATCACTATTTTTTGCCTGAGTGAAACATAGAAGCATCGCACACAAAAATGTAACTTTTCAGGGAAATGAATCATTAGTCTTCACCTCTCGGTCAAGTTCACACCCACACACTTGTCATCCAGTTGTGATGAGCTGTCTACCTTGCCTACAGCGTTCTCCAAGCTGCCACGAATGTTGAAGGAGCTTCAAGAGGAAAAGTAATGCTGCTGTTGCACCTTTTGCTGTGACCTTGCTGCTTTTGCCGCACATTCGGTGACCTGTACTTCCTGCGGTGCGGACACATATACACTGACAATGTAATTTAGACTAAATGCTACAAATGTCTTGTTGGTTTAATCTGAACAGGTGGTGATGTGTAATTCAGCAATTAAACATCATATTTACCTGCAGCAAGGATGTTTTTGCCTTTGTTTATCTGTCCATCTGTTAGTAACATTGCAGAAAAACTACTAAACACATGATACAATGTTGAAACAGATCAGAGGATGGGATCCTGTCTGGAAAAAAATCTGTTATAATGGACGGATGTTGCTATTTCACCACAAGAGGGAAAGAGTGTTTAGTCCGCAGCATCTTTTTTTTTGCTTACACATGACATAGGTTGCATTCAGTGTGTGTGAGCTTTATATTAAATCTTCAAAGAGATGAAAACTTTTGTAGCGAGCCCAGTCCTGAAAATCCGTTTGGTTACAGTTTAGAGATCAGACCAGAGAGATGGTGATAGACTTCAGGAAAAAGAAGACAGTTTTCAAGCCTTGAGGATTACAAGTACCTCAGCGCCCACATTGACAACAGGCTGAACTGAAGCAGACCATGAGGCTGTGTATGAGGAGGGAATGATCAGACTTTATTTCCTGAGGAGGCTGAGATCCTTCAACGTGTGCACCAAAATGTTGGAGATCTTTTATCACTCTGTTGTTGGCAGCTCACTGTACTTTCAGGGGTCTGCTCGGGGACCAGTATCAGAGCCAGCAACACCAACAGACTTAATAAACTGGCTCCATCACTGGATGTAGACTGGACTTCTTGGAATCTGTGGTGGAGAGCAGAGTACTGAACAACCTGTTATCCATCCTGGATAATCCTGATCACCCTCTGCACCTCCTTCTGGACAGACAGCCGAGCTCTTCCTCCAACAGACTGGTGCAGCTTTGCTGTCACATGATCAGAAACAGGAAGTCATTCATACCTATGGTAATAACTGCACAATAATATGTCACAGTTTTCCACACTGGTTGTTACTTTGCACACTTGTTTTTGTTTTTATTTTCTTTGTGAATATATACTGTTTACAGGTTCTGTATATATACTGTGGCATCTATCCTGTTGATGCATTTTAATTCAAATTTTAAATTTTTAACTTCTACATTTTTTAATATTACTATGATATTTCTTGTGAGTTCTTTTTCAGTGTACTTTAGTGTAGTAGTGTACATTCAATAGAGTGTATATTATAATGCTCTAAGTCTATATATGTTATTTGTTGTCTTCCTATGACCATAACTTGCTGATGTAACAAAAGAATTTCCTAACTTGGGATCAACAATGTCTGTCTGTCTGTCTGTCTAGCTATCTGTCTATCTATCATTAGATTATTAGTGGCACAACTCCATCTATCCATCCATCTTCCATACTGACTTATCCACAGGGGGCTGGAGCCTCTCCTGATACACCCCGGACAGATAACCAGTCCTTCGCAGGATTAACACAGAGACACTGACACCTACAGAGTAATTAATTGATCTGACAAGCATGTCTTTGGACTGTGGGCTGAAGCCGAAGTACCAACCCACACAGACACATAGCGAGACCCCAGCTGAGTTTTCTTACACAAAACCTTCTGGTTGTGAGATGGTTTTGGGTATACAGACCAAGACGGGTTTTTGGACTCAAGCTTTTTGAATAACTGAGTCTCGACTGAAAATAACAGCTTCTGATTTATCTGCGCTCGACTAAGAAAGGAAGTTTAGGGATTACCTTTAGTTTGCTCAGTTGTCCCGGAGCATTTGTATGATCTATAAAATACCACATCATCAGTTTATTGCAGTAAACAAAGGATTCAAGATGAGAGTATCAAACCTCGGCTAAATGAGACATCTGTTTTCTAGGTGCCCTGGTCAGCTTGAAACCTATTTAGCAGAAATGTGCCACTGTATAGGCAGTGGGGTCACTACATATAAATGGCCAAATCAATAGGACTGCACTTGCCTGCAGCCAGCCTAATGGAGCATTTGTGCAAAAGAAAAGCTGACAAGACAAGACGCTGTTACATACACATGATTTCATGCCTCATATGATCCCAACAGATTGCAAACATATACATTTTATGCAGTTTGACGCACTGCAACAGACGTACCACATGCCTCACGGTAACAGTCATACGTTTGGTTATATGTGTGGTCACTGGGGATTCAAACCCCTTCAGTGTTACACCCCACTGAGCGCCCTTCCTTCATGCAGACCCTTGCTCCCTTTTAATTTTCCCAGCTTCCAACCCTTTGAACCAAGTGTTGGTTCATTCATTAATATTTATTTCCCTTTACATCACTTTGATGGTGGAGCCTTTTAAATGTTTAATTTGGTTCAGGGCCATTAAACAGTAATGCTGGAGTCTTTTAATTCTAATGTACACATTATGGCACAGGCTGTGTGGAGATGACCTGTATACACTGCACCATGGTGGCCTTGTTTCATGTTTTCTATATTTTCTCGGTTGTCTCTTGGCATAAAGCCCCTCTGCCTCGCAAAGCTTCATGCTATTTCTTTCCACTGTATATTGATAGTTATTGAACAGGAAGTGTACTTTAAGTGATCATTTTGTCAGATCTGCAAATACTGACAGGCATCCTTTATCAGTCTCTTGTTTCAACATTATCTGTACAGCTGTTGTGTGATTCAGTAGAATGTGACTGTGACCACATGACACTAAACTTCCATAAAAACAAATACAATAATTTTGACAGCATCCTGTTTGGAGCAGCTGACGTCAGTAATAATAATAATAATGATAATAATAATGGTTGGATTTATACAGCGCTTTTCTAGACACTCAAAGCACTTTACAGAGACCATTATTCATTCATACACAGTCATACTGGTGGTAAGCTATGGTAACCATTCATTCAACATTCATACAAGGCAAAGGTGGGTAAAGTGTCTTGCCCAAGGACACACCGACAGCAACTGGGAGGAGCAGGAATCAAACCACCAACCCGTCGGTTGGTAGATGGCTGCTCTACCACTGAGCCACCGTCGTCCCTCCATCCCACTGAGCTGAGAGGAGGTCGAGCAGGTGTGGATGGTCAACAAACACCATACCCCAACAGAAAAGATTCATTTCCTGTTCAAAACTGAACATCATCTGCAACATTGTAACCGTGACAACCGTCATTCTTCATGTTTCTTTCAGCTGTACCATCACAACACAGCTCTTCTACTTCTCCTTAAACCATTATCATTAACACATTTATTTGACTGATTGATTATAATATTTAACTTAAAAAAACAAGACAAAAACAATACATACACTCTGACATGTTCAGCCTATATTGATGTTAACATAACATGATGGCAAACTGAAGCTGTATCATGATGTGTTCAGGTTTTGTTGTTTCTAAACTTCACAAAACAGAAGTAGAAAAATATCCACGCTGCACTACGCTCCTCACGTCCTCTGTCGTCCCCACCCCTGTATTTAGTAGACAGGAGTATTTGGTCCTACCTTTTATTGGTAGGACAAAATACTTATGGTGAGGGAAGCATCATTAAAATAAAAGCATACTTGCATTACAACCCTCTGAGGTGCATGGAGGGCTCCTCACCACATTTTGAGTCGTGTCGTCAATGTTTTCAGTTGCAGACAGTCTCAACATGAATAAATCCATTATTGAATACCTCTGGGCAAATGAATGAAGAGGTACTCAAAGGCCCATTGTGGTTATAAACGTAGTATTTTCCACTGTCATAAGTGCAGGCTTAAGTTTGAATCAAATAATTTCTAACACAATCACCAGTTTCAGGTTGACTGAGGAGGATGTTAAGTACAAGCAAACAGCACGTTCACTCTCCACTGTGGTTTCGTAGAGTAATTGATTCTGGCAATATCCTGGTCCTCTAAAGGTATCTTTACACTGGTGATATTAGTGGGAGTCTCTGTCAGTCGTTATGATCTGGGACACGTCACTTGTTTTTCATTTACAACTCAAATCTGCAATTTATGCCTCTGGAGTCTCTTGAGGACAGAGGACAGGGGAAATATCCAGTCAGAGAATATTTCAAAATGAGTCTGCAGAGGACCAGTGTCAGGTATATACTCATGGCTGAACACACTGCATCAGACAAAGGTGCACATGGTCAGGAGAGAGGGGTACGTAAAAAAACAAACAAAAATTTTAAGCAAAGTTTAAAAAATAATAAAGTTTAAAAAAGAACTAAACAAATAAATGAATGAATGAATAAGATTTTATAGATTCTGTTTGTACTTTTTTTTAAAAATACAGTAGTTTTAATATAATTACAAAATATATTAAATCATTTGTATTTAAATTATGGGAAATTATTGTATTTTGAAAAGTTATAGGTTTTTTTTGTTTGTTTGTTTTTACTTTCTATTAACTTATTTATTTATTTTGTGCACCAGCTGTGAAAAACATGTTATTTTTGCTGTTTTTTTTGTTTGTTTACTTTTTAACAACATGAATTTTCGTATGCTCTTCTTTGATGAATCCAGCAAATGAGATGATCTGAGGATTTGTTTACGTATGTTTGGTATTTTTTGTTCCTGTTTCTTATTAAAAGCAAAAAAAAAAAACTCTATCAAAAACGTATTCAAATAAATAATAAAACATGTGATGAACTACATCAAAGAGATGTCCCACTTCCATGTATCTCTCTGACACCAAGTGATGGTCTCAGATCTTCCCTATTCATGCATCCTCATCTCTCTCTTCCTTTGTAGTCCATCTGTGACGCAGACATCAATCGAAGTCCACCATCTTTAAAGACATTACAATGAGTAAAATGCTACTCAGAGGAAGAAGCCTTTTACTGGAGGCTGCAATGAGGATGCACTCCACATTTAAAGGGCCCCTCCTCGTTTTACACGTCAGATGAAGTAGGCACAGGGAGTGTTACACAACCTGTAAAATCTGTTGTATAATGTCCCTTGTGGCTTTGAGGGAGCTCTGAAAAGTCATTTAAATAATCTTGGCTCGAGCTTGGAGAAAACAGGAAAGCCTGTGTTGTAGTTTGAAGCATCGGGTTAAGGCGGGGTCACACAAACAATGACATCAAGTTGCATTAGGGGAAATTTCGGACCCAGGAATTGTCTGCGAGTTACCCAACGCTACTGAAGTGAAACACTTAATCCCCCGGGTGCTCTTTATTCATAAACTTCAGAGATTTTCCAAAGAAGTGCTGGGCCAGAAGTAAAAACATGTTATGAATCCTGTTTGGGAAGTTGTTAATGTAACAGGAAACATACGTATAAATTATACATCATTCTAAGGAAGACCTACGTTTTATAGGTGATCGATAATTTTTCAAATGGATGATTCCGATTTGAAAAACCATAAACATTACTTACTCTAATGTTGGACCATATATGTTTTATGAACCAGTTCGAAGGCATCAGCTGGACGATGGGCGGAGGATCCATGTTCAGTAATTGGATGCTGGAGCTCATCTGATGGGACAGTAAAAGGATGATACAGATGCAGCAAAATCAATGACATTTTTAACGAGCTTGAATTCTAATGAAATAACACGTCCTTTTGAAAAGCTTATTAATAAAATCCAAGAGATGCGCCTAATAACTTATAATAATTTGGGCGTGTGAAATAAACTTACAAATCACTTGATTGATCTTCAGTCACAGGCTCCTAAATGGTTGTTTGCTGTTCATGGTGGGATTTATGGGACGCTGCTGGTCAAATGGTTCGATTTAAAGACACGGTGTTCATCGTGTTTCGCATCCTCTTCTCAGAACGAACCAGCATCTTTAGAGGTAAAACAAATACAACAATGTTTTGAATCACATTATACAAACTGAAGCTGACTGGAAATAAACTAGAACTGGAACTAAAATGAAAATATTCAAAGTGCACTACCAGTTCAAGTTCAGGATTTACAGTCTATAAACCCAAAGAAAATCTGAAATACCGTATTTTCCGGACTATAAGGCGCTACTTTTTTCTGATGCTTTGAATTTAAACACCAGTGTGGCTCATGTATCGGTGGCACGAAGCTTGTTGGCTTTTTACAAGCTAGCAAGCTCCATGCCGCCGATACATTTAGCGAAGTCACATCAGACCTGTGGTCAGAGTGGACCACAAGAAACTGTTCAATTAAATTCAATAGCTGCTTATAGACAAGTGCGCTCAATAGTCCGGAAAATACGGTAACTTTACCTACTGCAAACCCTACTGACCTGCAAGTTACTAATATGCAGAGTTATATTATTTTAAATCCACATCTTTGACAAAGTAACATCCCTGCTCAGGCATGTCACATTTATCAGATACATGCTGCGCTTATTTTCCTCTGGTCTGACATATCAACCTTTGTCTTGTAAGTGCTTAAAGCAGACAAATGATAAGAGATGCATAAACTGGGAGCAGAAAACCCCAAACATACATCCCCTGCAGCAGTCACTTGAGAAGAGGTTGGCACCATCACAGCTGAGACAAACAGGAGGCAGGAATCACATTAGCATGGATGAGTACTGCTGGAGGCCACGGCACTGGCCAGCACCATATCTCTGCACAGCGTGTGCATGTGTGTGTGTGGTTTTAGCCACGGGCATGTGCCGTATGTACGCAAGTTATTGTATAACTTTTTTTTTTTTTGATGCAAAGGTCCAAACCAAGGGTGAATGTTGCTGCTCTTTGGTCTCAGTGAGGGATGTTAATATCACTAATAACGTGAGGGGCTCAGTCATAAAAATAGCAAAGCAATACTTGAAATGCCAAGGTACAATATTCTATTAGCAGTTATACTGACAAGTATGAGGGAATGTGTGTGCATATCCACATTATGAATGCTTTTAATACGCCGTACCTTTAATTCTCACAGCCTCCTGGATTAATCTTGCAATATAAAGAAGTAATTTTAACATCAAGCAATGAAATAGAAAAAATATGTCTCTCACAGGACAAGTGGTTGATAAATCTAATCAAACACTGGTGCACATTAAACTGCACCGAGAAGCTGCTCACACATTAAAATGACACTTTATAAAGATCTAATGAACTGGGAAGTAAAACAATCAAGAGGAGCAAAAGTAAAATACCGTCTCATTAAATCAGAAAAACAAATAGTACACAAACACGATGGAGTATGCATAATGTAGGGTACAGTGTAATTACTGGAGTAACAGCTTGTCCCAGAGAGAAGACAAAATACTCATTTCAATAACAAGGTGAAAGGTCAATAAAAGTGTTTTGTTTTCATCATCAACTTATCTTTTTCACCTGGATTCTGCATTTTTGTAGAAATTTCTTCTCTATACCACCAGGAGTTTGACACAACAGATGGAGGCACATACCGGTGAGAGGAAAGTTTTCAAATCAAGAGCAGCTGACTGGGCTTTTCCAGGATGGTTAGTGTCCTACTTGAAATCTTTTCTGACTGACAGGACTGACTTAAATCTTATATTTTCATCCAATACCAATCTCACCGGCTCGTTGGTCCACATCTCTTCAGTTTATACATGAATGGTTTTTCAATATTTTGTCACACAGAGCAGGAATCACTCGCAGGTGTATGCAGATGATGCCTTTGTGTATCTGTCTGATTAAACATTTTTTCTCCTCACAGCTGTTGCAGCACAGTCGACTTAAATATATATAAAAAACACACAGGAGGCATTTTTAAGACACATTAGTTTGGCCTCCTGTCAGCTTCTGTTTTAATCAATACAGCTGTTTCTGCAAGCGGCGTAACGACTTGCATTTTTACTCATGCTGTACGCGTGTAAACACGACCTCTAGCATATTTGTACGCTTCAAGCCTATTATCTCCCATTTTACACACATCACTACAATGACTGAGTGTTGGGCTGTAAGCGCTGCCAAAACACTGGTGACTGCTCTCTTCATTCACATGGCTTTCATTGTTCAGGGGATCAAACTCCAGCTTGAAATTGTTTCTTTATCGTTATGACACACGCATTTATGGGGGTATGAGGTGACTTTAATTGCCCTTTTGCATGCGTATTACTTTTTATTATGATTTGTGATCTCTTTGTGTGTTTACCGTTTTGTGTTTTGTGCACCACCAGCAACAAGCTCATAAAGTATTTATTCCTCAGAACTACTGGGACGTTTTTGCTTCAGGGTGCACTCCAGCGAAACAACAAACAAACTGGAATAAAATCAAACCAACCTATAATTACTCATCAAACAAAAAGGAGAGGCCAACAATCTAAATAGCCCAAACTCCTTAAACAGGATGGAGGAAAGTTTACCCAAACTCCATGTGATCCCAGTGATGCTATACGTAACAGTATTTTACAAAGACTCACAGGCTGATTTGACATGAAGAGAGGAAAGCCCACAGGAGGTGGAGGAAGCTAAAGCTGTAGCTGCCACAAACCCAGTGGCGTAAATATAGACGTTGCTGGGGCCCAGATGCCGTCAGGGGCCCATGAAGGAAGAAAAAAAAATGATTGTGAACGGAACAGCTTGGGGCGAGTCGGTAAGGTGACGCTGAGCATAGACATATAAACTAGATGCCGCGGAGCCTGTGTCCGCCCACCGGTTCGATGCGTCAGAGCAGCCGCCATATTGTGAGTGTCAAGTCTGCCCTGTCAACCTATACAAGTCAATGTGACAGCGATGTGTTTTCTGAAGGAAACCCCAAAAATATACATTTACGTGACTGTGAAGAATCATTGCATTAATTTTAAGTTCATTAAAATAAAAAATAAAACATAAAAAAAAAATTTAAAAATTCTTAAACAAAACAACAACAAAAACATATTTTCCTACCCGTGGAAGGTAATTCCATGCAGTCGGTTGTCGTTATGTTGCCAGTTTGTACAGCGCCAAGCAGAGCAGTGATGCAGCATCAATGCTGTAGTTTCGACAAATGACCCTCGTAAGATGGTGGACACACTGACGTATGTTCTATCCAGTCGGTGAGGCGTCCTGTGTATATGTCTATGACGCGGAGTGGCTGGTATGGGAGGAAGAAAAGATCATTTGTCCAATCACGTTGATACCTGTCAGTCGCGATGGCGTGAGGTGAGTTGTTTTTCATTTCAGCAAGAAAAAAAAAGCAAGTGGATGAAAATTGACGAGAAAACGTAGCATCACGTTTAGCGTTAGCCTAGCCTCTCTTGAGTGGCTGTGCGTGTGTGTCCGTGTGTGTGCGTGCCTGCGTGTAGTGTGCACGAGGTTCGCTTATGTTTCGGGTGGGGGTGGGGGCACAAAAAAAATATTTGCACCGGGGCCTATACCCATGATGTTACGCTAGTGGCCTAAAGTTATATATTTCAGTGTACATAACACTTTATAGGAAATTAACAACCATCACTGCAGAAACCCAGGATAGAACCAAGGACCTTCAGATCTTCAGTCCCAGCTGAGCTATTTCAGCACAAAGCATTAAGAGGTTTGCTGATCTGAAGGCTTCCAGATCTGGTGTCCATAGGTCACGAATCTGCTGCCTCTCTTGCTGCAGAGTCTTTTGAAGAGAACACGGGCAATTTATTGAGGCTTGCATAACAGAACCCAACACTCTGTTAAAAAGCAGCCTGGATGCCTCTTTAAGGATTTGCTGGGGAAGCTGCGTAAGGACCGGGGCTGAATCAATTAGCCCTAGTGTGTGATTTATGGGCGAGGTGAGTGACTGAGCCTGCCTTTTCTCTGTGGAAACACACACCTGCTGCAGGATGGAAACCTGAAGCCTGAGCCCACCAGATTAACCATACCACTGCACTCGGACATTAATCAAACTCTGACACACACGCAGGAATGTGCATGAATGTGTCCACTCAAGCTCCCGATGAGCTCATTTTGTTTACTTTCAAAGTTAAATAGTCTGTACTTTCCTGACACTCTGAAGCTGCAGAAACATTGTGTTCAGTCTGCATTACGCAACAGCACATCGGCGGCCAAGCATTCACCTTCAGCATGTCCGCAGCCCAGAGTCCTCCAGCTCTATTACTAACCAGGAGACGTGGGTGAGTTTTTAGATCCACCCTCTGGTATGTGCAGTGTTTTCCACTCTCCATGTGCTGTAGATTAGTCTCTTTGTTCTCTGTGGTGCTGCCATAACACTCGCTCATTAATCACACTCTTACAGTAGTCCGCTCTTCCACCGTCACCCCCTCCCTCCACGGCCTGCCAGCTATTCCCAGGGTGTGAACTCTCGCTGCTGCTAAAACCGCAGTGTTATCCAGGCAGCAGACAGGAGGGGAAAGTGGGTCAACAGAAACCACGCTAGAAGCACCTGAAAGTAGCAGGAATGCAGGACCACCTCCTGCTCCTCTGGCTGCACGAGCGCCTGTTAGATCTCACTGCAGGAACATCTAGTCTCAGAGGGATCCTGCAAACCAAGCATGTGTTACCTCTACCCCCTTCAAGATACCCCAGTTACTTGCTGGCAAGCCTCCAGTTGATCCAGTGTATTGACAGATCAGATTTCTCTGCTCTTTATTGGCTTCTTGTAAAATCCAGAATAGGATTTTAAACCCATCATCTCACATACAAAGCCATTAATGACCTATTGTGTTGTAGTGCCAAATTATCCCAATAGAGCACCTTGTTGTCAGAGTGCAGGCTTACTTGTGGTTACTATTGTTTCTAAAAGCAGAATGGGAGGCAGAGCTTTTAGTGATTAAACTCCTCTCCTGTGCAACCAGCTCCCAGTTCAGGAGGCAGACACCCTCTGTTGGTAAGAAGAGTCTGAAAATGTTGTGAATTAACACAGCCTACCTCAGTCTGGCTCAGATCACCCTGAATCCTTATTGACTTATGCTGCTACAATACTTGGGGATCTCCCATGATGCACTGAGAACCTCTCTCTGCAGGTATCTCTGGTCCTGGAGCTGCATGTTTCTGATCCACGATTACTGGTTACTAGACTGGCTATAGAGTGGACAAAGCTGTGTGTGCTAATGTGCCGTCACCCGTTGGTGTGTGGACTGTGAATCTGAATCTAAATCTCTTTATCTGTCACAAAGGGTTCACTGTCTTGCCGAAGGACACATTGAATCACCCACTTTACCATCTGAGCCACAAAACAAGGAAAAGGCACTGCTGGGATTCGAACCCAGGATCTCCTGTTTACTAGACAGGCGCTTTAACCAACTAAGCCACAGCGCCACTTCCCTACTGCTCACATGACCACTTGTGGCGCATTTACACTGGTACCGACTCGCTGCACTTCACCTCGAATTGCTCGGGATCGGCCCCCCTCAGTTGCATTTACATTGCCGAGGATGGTCCCTCCTCCGTGTAGCTGGCCGTCATTCGTGACGTCATCTTTTATGCGATTCTTTTGTTTCTGACCGCGTCGTCCAGCTCCCGCTGAATTTTCTCATCGGCGACTAATGACAGAAAGGTTTGTTCCTCGTCCTGAGTCCATGGGGCAGGATTTCTAACAGATGCCATTTCTCTTCTTGTTGTTATTTCAAACACGTCTGCACGGTTTGCAGATTTAAAAATGCCCGCGTGTTTGCGGGGACAGATTACGTGCCGCGCAGTGATGACGCAATGACGCAGCGACGATTCCGACCAATAGCATTTTAGTACCTGCTCCGACCTGACCAGGTACTTTTTTTGGAACCGCAGGAGAGGAGGTACGAAAAGTTGTACCAGGTACCAAGTTCCAGGTACTTTTTTGCCAGTGGAAATGCACCAAAACCGAAGCAAAGCAAATTGAGTAGGTACCAGCTGTAAATGCGCAAAAAGTTTTCATTCTGTGTAGCAGTAGGAAAGGATTATGACTTACCTCAAGCATGAACAGTACTTTAATCTGCTGTACAAAGTAGTCCTCTTACTATCGAGCTTCCTGTCAAACATGGCAAATCAAGCTATGTAACACCACCGAAAAACTGAAAATACACACATGTAGTGAGTGGCAGAGGAGGAAAAGGAGGAGACAGAACACCCACCTACTCCAACACGTCCAGAAGCTGCAAGAGATCAGCACCACTAGATAGGAGGATACTGTCAACACAATAACAGCTGTTGTCATTGTGTACTGCAGTGGGCATCACTTGGTAAAACAAGCAGAGTGCACGTGTCCTTGTTTTCAAAAAGGAAATCACCACATTCATGCAAAGGTGTGAGATTTTGTAGAACTAAAGTTGAGAATGTGGCATTGAAAGTATAAAAAGGAAAAGGTGCATTGGTTGTAAGGCAAATATGAGGGAACCTCGGGTATACTCTGAGTACTGAGACTGAAGACTGTAACTGTTTGATGTGATCGATCCACATGGTCATATATTTATCTGCCAGAACAGATGGTTATCTGCTGCCAGCTCTCTCAGACAGAGGTGAGGTGTTATACAGACTTATTGCCATGATCAGCTGGTGGAGGAATGTAAACAGTGAAAAACTCCCTCAGTGTGGGTCCATCCCTTCAATGTCCAGGCCACTGTGATGTTCCTTCACATTCACATGACTCACTCATACAGTACCACTCAAACCATGAGAAAAGCTGCAAAACAGAAAGGAGAAAGAAAGTAGAAAGTGACCAAAATGACTTTCATTCACTCATCTTCTACACCCGCTTATCCAGTTGTGTTGCAGATGTCTGCTGGAATATAAAAGCACATGGGAAGCTGTGTGTGCGATGTGTGTTGACCTTAGGTGACATCATTTGAATAGTTTGTACATTTGCTGTACCGGTTCTTCAGGATAAAAGCCTGCAGGGACGACCCCGATGCTTTTGGCACCTTATACAGGATAGGAGCTCATGCTTACCCTCCCCTGTATTTAAACAATGTTCAAAGAGTGACACATCAATCCCTTCAGGCATTTAAGGGTGAAACTAGAATTATAATTTGTTTCAAACTATTTAAAGGACCTGTAAGGACCCTCCAAGTACCACACAGTTCAGCCTTTGTTCCCCTCACACTCATGGGTGTTTATGATAAGGTTCATCGTTAACCACTTTTGACAGGAAGTAACCACTGAATACTAGGGACACCCTACAAGATCTGCCATTTTGGGGAGCTCTGGCCCAGTTGTCGAGCATATCAATTTGGTCCTTGTCACAGTTGCCCATCAACTTCAAGAACTGACTTTTCACTTCCTGTCTTCCACATTTATCTCAGCCCTTGAGGTACCAGTGGATTAGGATAATACAGACAATGCTACAGTTGCCTTCAGCTGCATGTTTATCCTGTTTATTTAGTGTAATTCACAGTTTGAGTGCTGGGAGCAGAGGAGTGGTTACCATCACCTTTTACTTACTAGAAGGTCTTCTTCTGCAACACTACCTCTAAAGTATTCTAAAGTGAACAGGTGGATTTTGTTTTTGGATTCTTTAAAAGCACAATGTTGAAAATTTGCACCAGAACTTTGGTAAGTAGCATCCCCATTTGTCATGTATTCACATTAATATCAGATGTCTTATTAGCCTATTGCCGAAATATTTTGATGGAAATTATTTTATCGACTGAAAGGTGCGAAACTCTTCTCACATCTGGAAGTCTTGTACTTTGTCTTGTTTTTCATTCTCATTTATTTCATGTGCTATTTCTCGCTGGTTTGCAGAAGTGACAATTGTAACTGTAATTATTTTCTTTTATCTGTCAGGTAAAAATGGGGATGGGGAAATCTTGTGGCTTTGTGAAATCCTGTCACTTGGTGAAGTCTGTATCAGCAACTCTAGTTACTAGCAGATACCTGACCCAGCAGAAGGAGCTGCCCAAACAGCCCGTCCCCTCTCTGCAGCTGACCTGTGAGCGTTACCTCGGGGTCCTGGAGCCCCTCGTGGAGGCAGATGAGCTGAAACGCACCAAAGAGCTGGTGGAAGATTTTCAGAAAGGAGAGGTCGGAGAGAGGCTGCAGAAAGTCCTGGAGAAGAAAGCACTCAACAGTGACAATTGGGTGAGCTTTACAACTTGGTCAACAGCTGTGTGGACACTTGGGGTCAGAATTACTGCCAGTGAAGGAGAGATCATGGGTGCAATTCACACTCTGAGTCTTCGTTGCAGAACTTGACAAAACAAAGGTGACTCGAAACATTTGCTGCCAGAGCGGGCCAGATGAGAGAAGTTGTATTGAAGCTAAAATGACAATACCCTAATTTACCAGTCCAAGGGGAGACAGACAGAAAATGCTTAGTCAAGCCTTGGTGTGGTAGAAAGATGGACAAATGAAGAGGGTTAGGCAGGAGGGGTGGCTCAGTGTGCAGCAGGTGGAGGTGAAGGGTCTGTGGGTAGAAGGGTTGGGTACCGAAATTCGGTTCCAAGTAGGAACCAAATTAAATTTAGTGAGTACCGGGTACCCATAAAAAAATTATAATTTCGGTTCCGCTTATCGGTTCCTAGATGCGCTCATTTTACTTTAGATATCTGCCAGGACCGTTCTGTTACGTATCTAACACGTCACGTGACGCCGCATGGCAACAGGAAATGGACCGGGGAAAGTGGTCAAAAGTTACCCCTTTTCCACCGAACGGGTTCCAGTACTAGTTCGGGGCCAGTTCCTGACTTCGCCCCAGTTTGTTGTGTTTCCACCGCCGCTTCGCCGTCACATGTGACCAGATTTCCCAAAACTGAATAAATACCACACGTAGCAATGCAACACTGCTTTGTTAACACAATCATGTTGTAACTAGAATATCCGCTGAAAAAATATTTTTTTCATGGACTGATAGTAACAGGGTAACAGTAGTTTGTTAACAGCAGCTAGCTTGCTAGCAGCCAGTTGTTGGGAACCGGCTACCTATGCAGTGACATACTGACGTTTTACGTTACACGGCCCCAACTTGGCTCCTTGCCAGTGGAAAATCAAACTGGTTCATAGGAGAAATGGGATCTGAACAAAATAACCACCAGGACGAGCACCAGCCCAGAACTAGCACCCGTTCTTGTTTGGTGGAAAAGGGGCTTCATTTTAGTAGAGGGTGCGGCCTTCACAGCTGTGCTTGTTGTCTGTCTGCTTTCAGTCTAGTCTACTCACCTCAGCTTCTAATCAACCTGATTTTCCAACTGCTGTCTTTGATCTGTGATTGGCTGTAACTGTATCTGAATAATCTGTGTGTCGCTTTTGTAACTGTTTGTAGATGAGAGACCTTATTGTGCAGTTTCAATACCTCGAGAACCGTGATTCTTTGGTGAATAGTTCAAATGTTGGGTGTTGCTTTCCCCGAAGGGACTTCAGGGATAAGCAGGGACAAATAAGGTGAACACACACACACACACACACACACACACACGTAACATCTACCGTGAAAAATAATCTGCTACTCCTTTTTTTTTATTAGTTTTAATCAAAATGTCTGATAATCAATGTATTGGTGATTAAATAATGTACTGAATAAAAAAATAACTCAATACATTTCTAAACAGAGACATAATTAGAGGGGTGTGACTGGCTCCTGTGGATGCACCCACCCTCTTCCCACTTCTGGAGTATCTTATGGATTTTCTTTCATATCTTTACTCAAGAGTTTTCATGTTAAAAATGTCTAAAGCTGTTTTCCTTAAAACGCCGGCATCTCCTTAAAATTGTCCTTTGTTGGTGTCAGGGTTTTATTTACAGTGTTGGGAAAATTCCAAAGACACTGATAATAAAAAGGTTTGTCATTGTTTGTGGATGGTAGTTTATGTGGGGGGCCGTAATAACACCCCTTGGTCCAAAGAGGTCAACAGGCCCAGACCCAAGCCACCGGAGCATCCAACAATACCCCAGAGCAGGAAGAACCCAGGCCCACATGCCCCAGAGACAACCACATACCCAATTCTAGGAGGAACCAGCAGGAGAAGGCAAAGAAGCAGCCCCTATCCTGGGGAGGCCCAAAAAGGGCCAGGGGACAAGAGGTTCCCTGGCCCAGTCACAGGCCACTAAGCTTACCGACCAGAGGCCCAAGCCCCCCCAAATCCCAGTCCTCCACAGAGAAGCCTGCCAACCCCCAGAGCCTCAAGCAACACCCCAGAAGAAGCTTTTACACTTGTATTTAGTGCTGTCCACTTATGATCCAGTCACCCGAGATGCATTTTCAAACCAAGTATTAATGGTCTCAATGTGTTAACGTAAAACCTAAAATTTTAACTTCTACAAGTAGACCCCTAAAAGATTCAAAAAGCCAGGATATTGTGACCCCTTTCTTTTTCTTTAAAATCAATCTTCACTAGCCTTACCTAACTTGATGAAATGTGTTAACATGCAAATTGATTTGATTGAATAAAAATGTTTTCTCTTCTTAGGTGTGCTGCCAAAACAATAGCAGCTGTTGTGAAATTAAGGGCAATGATTGACAAGTGAGTACTGAGCTCGAAATATTCATCAGATAAATTTAATGTTTGCATTTTCCCTAGAGGGTTTGTAGTGAGACGCCTATCTGAGTTAAAGTTAAATATAGGACTACCCCTACACCTACACAACTTTTACCAGTACAACCTGTGCCACAGCAGTGCATCAAATCCTGTATTACAGCAGATTTCTCGTATGATTTACATGAGTAGAGTGAACTTCAGTCAAAGATGGAAGCAGCACAAATTACCGTATTTTCCGGACTATAAGCCACTACTTTTTTCCGACGCTTTGAACCCTGCGGCATAAACACCGGTGTGGCTCATGTATCGGTGGCACGAAGCTCGCTAGCTTTTTACAAGCTAGCAAGCTCTGTGCCGCTGATACATTTAGCGTCGTCACATCAGACCCGGTCACAGTGGACCACATGAAACTGTTCAAATAAATTCAATTGCGGCTTATAGACAGGCGCACTCAATAGTCTGGAAAATACGGTACTTAAAGTCAGCAACACCATGTGGATGTTGGAAATGCAGACATAGATGTTAAAATAATGGTATTGATTGGTAGGTTTGTGTTTGATGTCTGTGTTTTACAGTAAGACGATACCAGTGGAGCGTATTCGAGGGAAGCCCCTGTGCATGGAGCAGTTCTCCCAGATGCTGTCATCTTGTCGTATCCCTGGTCTGGAGACAGACTCCCTGGTTTTCCATGGCAAAAGCTCCAACCCTCCTAAACACATCACAGTGGCACATAAATCTCAGGTGAGAAGCATAACATCACACGTGACATGAATAGCTAAGCTTGTCTCGATCCTGAGTCTGTATTCATCGTAATTACACTTTGTTACAGAGGATGTAAGGAACAGCATCACTTCAAAGATGACCTATTCTGCCCATTTTCAGCTTCATATATTCTTGACCTCCTCTCCTCTCCACACAAAGCCCTCAATCCAATGAGTCCTTGAGTCCAAGAATCTAACAAACATTTCTGTGCTGCAATACAACTCTGCTGTAGGTCAGTTAGTGGCACCACAGCCAAAGGGCTGTTGTCCACTTGTCCTAATTCATAATCCAGCTTTGCTTGTGTGTGTCCTCCTCTCAGTTCTTTACAGTAGAGGTGTACAACAGTGATGGGACTCCACTGACAGTGGACGAGCTTTGTGTTCAGCTGGAGCGGATCTGCAATTCCTCACTGGAGGAAAACCCAGAGCCTGTCGGGATCCTCACCACCTTGGACCGGGACTACTGGAGCAAGATCTATGTCAACCTAATTAAGGGTAAGTACAACTGCTGTTATGCAGGTGAAACTGGAGAACCCAACACTTAATGAGAGCAAGAGAAATTAACTTGTTGGAAGTGTGTTTGTGTAATATACACCTTTTACGGTGTTGCACTCCTCATTTTTTTCTGACCGTATTAACAAACTGTAACGATCAAATTAGTTTTTATGCATTGGTAGAAACATCACAAAAGTCCAAGTCATCAAATACAGAATAACTTGGAGTGATCTAAAAACTGTGAAAGGTCTCTAACACCACATCTTCATGTATTTGTTCAGATAAGACCAACAAAGAGTCAGTGTCAGCGATTGAAAGCAGCATCTTCATGGCATGTTTGGATGGAGCCGTGCCTCAAGTGACAAGTGAAACGCATGATGAATGTGCTCTGCTGCAGTTCATGAATGGAGGAGGCACTGAGTGGAACAGCACCAACCGCTGGTTTGACAAGATACTGCAGGTGATGCATATATCCATCAATAAACCACTGAAGTCTACTTGGTGTATGTAGTACAATGTAATGGCAATGCTGAGTTTGTGTTTATCTGTCTTCCAGTTGATTTTTGGAGAAGACGGGACATATGGTTTGAACGGTGCACATAGTGGATGTGATGGTACGATCTTCATGACCTTGAGTGACTATATTGTAGTATCCATGTAAGTAAGAAGCAACAAAGGTCGATGTTGTTCTGCTGGTGTACGTAGTTTTGGTTTCTTGTTGTTTTCACATGACTGAGAAGTTCAGGAATTACCTTTTAAAACCATCAGAGTAGCCGCACAGACACTGGTTTGTGTTTTTCTTAACAAATATGCCAACATAACACATCTATTGGAAGGTGTTGATTAAATTGAAAAAGGGGAGCCTTATAACTTCTTGCCTTTTGTAATTTGAAGTAAGGAATTTGAAGATGAAAAGCATAAGAAATGTCTGATATGCCTGGGTGATCTGTCTTAGCTAGTAGCCAATCTATTTGACAAGATGTCACCTCTTGTACTCTCACTTTCTGACATTTCAGTTACTTTCGTGATCATCCCAAACTGACCTGCAGGCTGTAGCATTCAGGCACAGTTTAAAGATGTTTTCCGCCATCGCTTTATTTTTTTGTTTTGTTTTTTTCATTGTGAGCAGTGACTTTTGCTTTCCGAGGTTTTGGGATTTTCTTCCATCTATTGTGTTATTTCTTTATTCTTGTGTGGAAACAGGGAGGAGGCAGAGGTGACGCAGCCCTCCACAAAGTCTTTGCCAATGCCCCAGAAACTACACTTCAACATCACAGCTGACATCAAGCAGGACATCGAGGAGGCCAAGAGGAGGATGGACATGTGAGTGCACATGACCCTGTCCCAAAAACTACAAATTATAAATAAGCACCAAACAGTGTAGGCTCCAAACCAACCAACGCACCATAATCACTAATCACGAGTGAAACTTGCTTTTTGGAACATGATACAACAAACTCAACACACTACGAGTCCAGCACAATGCATGACGGAAAATTCAGGCCGAATATCACCAGTCCAATATCTTTTTAGAAAAACATGTAAGACTGGGACTGGGACTGGCACCTCCATCATTGTGGTCTTGGGCTGTGATGTTTGGGGGTCACTGATGTCACTCAGGGGTTCAGCATCTAGTAGACCCGGTGCTGTAGGCATACTCACTGCTCCTTCTGGACATGCAGTAGCACGATTGATCTACTTGTCCAACCGTACAATTTCACTTTCACATTCACTTAATGTCACTCATTTAATGAGTGTTAGCATGCTCCCTCCAGCTAAGTTAAGCTAATGCTACCTGGCTGATGTGAGCAGGATCACAACAGTGATACATCTTACCTTTGGGGGGCATAAAACCCAGAACCCTAGACTTAGGCCTATGTATAAACAGCTACAATTTCACTGCTGTTTTACTTCCATTGAATAGACTATTTATAATAATTACCACTGGTACTACTTTAAATACGCGACTCCATGTCACTTGAGGGTATTACAGGATCAATTCCTGAATAAGAAGAAAACTACCAGAATAACTGAAAGGAAACAGGGACCTACTCACTGAAGATGGGTGGTGCGTAGGTGGGCAGCAGGTTCCTATCCTCAGACGGATCAGCAACATGGATCTGATGTGACTACTGCAGGAAATATCTAATGGGCTTTCATTTTCATATTCTGAAATGATAAAGCACATATATACTTTTAATAAGACAGAAATACTTTGATGAAAATATATCTTTAAACAACTGTAAAACTACCCAAGAAGTCTCACTGTCCAAAAATGTCTCCCATTTCACCAACACAGAATCACCCGAGAGTTGGATGTAAAGATTATGTTATTTGACCACTTTGGGAAAAATACTATCAAGGCCCTCAAGATGAGCCCTGACGCTTTCGTACAGATGGCGATACAGCTGGCTCTCTACAGGTGAGGTGTTGAAAATTCATGACGACTTGTCTTTGTATGTATTTGTATTTGTTCATTTTCCAAACCAAGGTTAACTAATGAAGTGCAAAGGTCTAATGTAAAAAACAAACAAACCGGTAAATAACGCTTAACAGTGATAAAATGAAGTCACCCACTATTACAAGGAAACCTATTAGGTGTTTTACATGACAAAATAATTGCTGATTGATAACTGAAAATAAGAATAGAAGAAAGAAAAAGTAATAAAAATCTTGATATAAAGTCACTGGATCACATGACAGGGAAAGCTTTTGAAATAAAAATGCAGATTTATTTTTTTTCATTATACTATCCAGTTTAATTACATTTTATTAATGTTGCTTCAAGTGACAATAGTTTTTTGGCAGGACCAATTTTAATTACAAACAGCAGCCAATCAGAAAGGCCCAATGCACTTGTCAGAGATCACAGCCAATCAGCAAACAAGAAGCATTTGTATTAAATGTTACAAGGGAAACAAGAACACGAAACAACAGGGGTTTATCTTAAAGTCAGAGGGAAAAGCTAAATTGCTTTTAAAGTGTGAATCCTGTACTTGTTGGTCCTTTCTATAGAAAGACATTAGTCTCATTTACAGATACTATGACCTAATCAAGAGGTAAAAAGCTATTCTCTCTTTTCAAGAATAAAAAAAGTATTTTCTCACTTAGCATTACACATGAATGACTCACTCCAAGGACCAACAGTTAGTTTTCAAGTATCTCTTTAACACAACATGGATTTGTGGATCTGTGCAAAGCTGTGATGCTAAAAACTTAGAGACCAGCATGTCTTCTCCCAGACATGCTGGTAATGCATATTTTCCCCAACCAGAGGTGCAACAAGAAGCCTCGTGTCTATGACTGTCAAAATTAAAGAGATGCGAGCTAAAGCGGTTTCAGACAGTAAGTGAACCAAGGGGCTGGATAAGATACGAGGTACATGCAGAACTACTCTGGGGGAGTACAACTATAGAGTTGAAAAACAAGTCCCCTTTAAAACCAGCATTAGAGGTTTAGGACTCTGAATACTGTGGCCAGAGGCAGCATTTTCCTCTTTTGACAGACACTGAGGTAATGGATGCTCAGCGATTCACAGAGCTGTAGTACTTGTTAGCTGGGTGAACACATATCAGGACTTGGAAAAGAAGTATGATGAAAATATTGATCTTTCTTCTCTTGACAGAATGTATCAACAGGTCTTTGCAACATATGAAGCTTCTTCGCTGCGCTTCTTCAGACAAGGTCGTGTTGGTGTAATCCCAACAACCTCAAGTGCCTCAGTTGCCTTTGTCAAGGCCTTCAACGATCCCAAGATACAGGTCTGAAAAGGAAATTTCTGATGCAACACATGCTTTGTAAATCTGTGTGAAGAGATGATCTCTCTTTACTTGACTGTAATACCATTGAGAAATTTCCATTCCCTCCATAGTGCTGAAACTTTATTGACTGTAGAAAGCAATAGTCTGAACTTAAACCATATGCTCAAGTAATTAGTCTTAGTCTTGAACAAGAACCCACCACAGAAAATGACTTGGGACATTGTTGACTTTTTGTTTTGCACAGAATATGGAGAAGGTTGGTTTACTGGAGAAAGCTATAGAAGTACACAGTCAAAACAGTAACCTGGTGAGTATTTCCAATAGTTTAAGGATACCGTTCAAGAATAATTGTTGTTGGGGTTTGTTACAAATGATTGCCTCATTATATTCTCTCAAAGAGGATTTAAGGATACATATACTGTATGTTTTGTCAATTTAAACAGACAACTCCACAGGGTACATTTAATGCCACAATTACATATTAATCTCAGTTGTTTCCTTCCTAACAGACAGTGAATGGACAAAGCATACACAGCCATCTCATGGCTTTAAGTATACAGGCTGAGGAGGAAAATATCCCCATGCCTGACATCTTCACGGACACCTCCTTTGACAAAGCCTTTACCTACAAACTGGCTACAAGTCAGGTACGACCAGTCAGCCAGTATGATCACAAGATCTACCTAATGACTTGTAGAAAAAATGTGTTAACTGATTATTTCAGGAAAGAAAATTATGATTTTTTAATTAAAGTCAACTGGAGTCAGAGTTTTTAGGAACCAGCATCTAGTGGCCGTCGGGTGTATTGCACTTTCTTATATATACAGTCTATGGTGGTTTCTCACATTATCTAACAAATCTTTTTCTCATGCCAGTTGGACACAACAGATTCAAGGGTCTTGCTTATCACACTGACAGCAACTCTCGTGAGCCAGTTATTTTTGCTCATTGTAATTTTTACCAGATCTTTGAGATTGAAGTTATCACATATCAACAGTTTCCCCAGTGTTTGTTTTTTTAAAATCATTTATCTGGTGTGAGAGTAATAAATTGTATCTTTCATCCTAACACAACATTTTATAAACTGGCAGCAAAGTTAGCTAAAAGAGGCAAACTGAATCAAGAACTGTTGTACACGTACAAGCTGTACCGAATGTTTCAGGTGAGAGGACAAAGTTGTTAACAAGTTGCAGGACAAGAGGAAGGAGCCTAAACACACAAAAAGCTACACTTCCCATGAAGCATGTCCAGACACAAGTGGTTTCCTCTAACTTAGGAATTTATTACAATTCAACACGGTGAAAACTAAAGTAAAACACATAGACAAAAAACAATTAAAGGGGACATATTATGGAAAATCCACTTTTTAAAGTCTTTTATCTGCACTGTTTGGGATTTGGCTTACCTCTGAGACCACTGACTGTGAGATTTTAAAACCATCTCATTGTTGCGTGAGCTGCTTGAAGAGAAATACCTGGGGTTAATGATGGGACAAATGAACCGAGGCATTGAGGCATGTCTCGAGTAAAAGTGGGCGTGTCAGATGAAGCTTTGCTTCGAGGCTCATGTCGCTTCCGAAAAAAATCACGTGACCGATGACAAACGAGGCCTCGGTTTGTGCCGATCACATGAATGGTTCGTTCAACGTATCGGTACCCCTTAAAAGCGTTTCAAATCTCGCGCCACACTGTAGGTGTTGTCGGCGTTTGTGGTGAGAGGAGTTGGAGCGAGTTGTAATTAGTTGTAGTG
>OOFC01050852.1:0-14685 GCA_900323345.1 Pseudochromis fuscus | reverse complement strand
GTGTGTGTGTGTGTGTGTGTGTGTGTGTGTGTGTGTGTGTGTGTGTGTGTGTGTGTGTGTGTGTGTGTGTGTGTGTGTGTGTGTGTGTGTGTGTGTGTGTGTGTGTGAGCTTGTTGTTTTTTAGCTGATGCTGCCTAAACACTGTCAGAGCTGTGTTATCATAAAATTCAGTAGAGACCGGTGGCTGGTTTTAGGGCTGCCGCTAACGAATATTTTAGTAATCGAATAATCTATTGATTACTCCATCGATTAATCGAATAATTGGATAAGAAATGCATGTTAAGGTGCAACAATAAATAGTGCTGCCAAACTGTGGAGAGCTCAGGTAAAGAGGCACCACATAAAATCAGTCCATTTACTATTTTAACAGGTAGAAAAAGAAAATCCGTCTTTATTGTAACTTCCATGTCACAATCAAAAATGTATAAAACTATGTTCAAACATCGCACACAAACAAAAGCAGTTCTGACATTTACAAAGTGGTGAAGCTGTGTAAAACAGCAGGGCCATGGAGGCAGATCTCAGTGGCTCTGCAGTATTCAGGAGACTGCCACCGCTTCACTTCAGACAATAAGGATTGACTGGAATGATCCATAGTCTGTGCCAATTTTTAACAACTTTTGAATAAGACCTTTCAGATGGTCCATAGGCAGCACATGATTCATTAAGGCTCCATGGGTAAACCTCAGAGTCGGGTTCAGTCTGTGTTGGAAAGTCTCCTCTCGGCATCAGGGAGCACTCTGACTGTGAATGCAGCAGGGGCAGCAGTGCAGAGAGTCGTGGATGAAGAGATCACACTCCACACAGAACACACTGCCACATGATGGACAGCTGAACAGCTACAAGAGCAGAGAGAGAGCACATCAGTGAATAAAGGCCTGAGACTCAGAGCAGCTGTGTCCTGAGAAACATCTGCCTCTGACTGGGGACCACAGGTACAGACATCCTCTCAGAGTAAAGCAGCCTAAACTCTACAATATGATAGATTTCCACTGATACAGACATTTCACTACTTACACTTTTATCCTTCAGCTCTCCTTGACATGCTTGACAGAACCTGGAACCAAATCACAGCAGTTAAACTCTGGTGTGTCCATTTAAAAGGTTAAACTGAGGATGTTAAATAAGAGGTCCCACCTGAGTCAATGAAAAGTTTATCATCATGAAATACTGACTATTATTAGAAGATATAACTTTATAGTTTCATATTCCTTATTTTCACAGAACATAGTTTATTCCACAATAGTTGACTTCAGAATTACTTTTTATTTCATAATGAGGTTTTACATAAGAGCGTGTCTTTGCCAGTAGGTGATCGTCCTGCACTCTGAGATCGACTACTTTTAAAAACACACAGGAAGTAATGGCAGAGGAGAAAATACTGTTGTTCCTTCATGGAGGGGAGTTTTGATATGTTTTAGGTGAGAAGTTAGAAAAGAAGACTGACTATAAATAGGTTTGACTATGCACAACTGTGTATACTGTGTTCTGTACTTCGAGTACGGTTGTTCCAGCTGCAAAACTACTGCACTGCATCCTCAGGGCTATGTACTCCTAAACACTCCTAAACACTCCTTTCTATGTAGGATGTGGTTAATATCTGTACAAAGCAGAGCAGGTGAGAAACAAACAGTGCTACTCACTGGCTCTCAGTTCAGGTTAAAATACACATCAGCAAACTCTGTGAGTGTGAGTGTATCAGCGCTACCTGCTCCCCTGAAGCTCCTCCACCGGACTCTCTATGAAAGCTTGGAGGGGGAAAAGGTGATGGAAGGATCGGGCCAGATGGGGGGCGGACACCAGAGTCAAACCTTTGAGACAACACACCACACACACACACACAGACCAGTCAAAGCGGTGGTTATTCTGCACACACTACCACTAAGGTTTCTACGGAGCCCCTAAAGTCCCACAATGAAATAGTTTTTTATCTTGTGCGCTCAAGATAATTTGCTATGAACTCACATCTTTCCAGTGCACACAGTCAGGACTAAATGAAGAGGACTGATCTAATCAAGTTTTATTTTCATCTTGTAATGTGACAAAATCTGCCTGTGGTCAGTAAATCTGTTTTATCTGTTTGTCCTTATTTGATCTGTATTAACAAACAAACAAAAACGAACAAATTTAGATTTAGAAACAAAAACGAAAACCACCTATTTCATTTGTCTTGTTTTTGGATTCTTAATTAAATAACAACAGAACGAATGATACACAGATTTGATTTGATTTAATTTGTCCGATCTACGTGACCCGGAAGTTCTATCTCTCTCATTTTGCGACAGTAACAAACAAAAAACCATTTGTTCCAGCCTGAACTCAGCGCTGTGCTTATCGATCAGCTGATCAGCCGCGATGCACATCCAGCTCAGTCTGGACTGTATGTAGAAATGATCCAGGTGTAGCTGATACCACCACATCCTGCAGCAGGTGAATTATTCAATATCGCATGCGTCACTTTGACACACTGCATGAGCTAAAATAATGCTTTTATTTTGGAGTTAACATGTTTACGTGCAAGAGCAACTAGAACTTCACTGTATGACTTTCCAAGATTAAAATAAAACTTGATTAGTTCAGTCCTCTCCATCATGTCCTGGCTGTGTGCATCAGAAAGACTGTGAGTTTATAGCAAATTATCTTGCACAAGAAAATAACTTGTGAGCACAAGATAAAAAACTATTTCCTTGTGGGACTTTAGGGGCTCCTCAGGTTTCCTCTGGTCTTCCACCAACACACAGACTGAATCCTCCCATCAGACCTACCACAGACTTTACACTCCACTGGAAGCTCTGTGTACTTGGCGTGGCACTGAGGACAGAAGTATCCTCCCAGAGACAGACCCGGACCACTGCTGCTGTCCAGATGACTGCAGGACGAACACCAGGAGTTGCATTAATAAGAGAATTCACTCCAAGACACAGTCCTGGTCACAAGCTTTAAATCACAAGTCTTTACTTACGACATGCTAAATGACGGCTTGGCATCCTGATCGGTGAGAGAGGCGATGGTGTGCTGAGGAAAACCTGAGTGAACAAGGGTTTGGAGAGAAATGGGCGTCATAAGGAGACACTGTAAACATGTCTGCTGCTGTGCAGACGACACCAACTGCTCCAAAATGCTGCAGCAGGAGTACTGACATGAATTAGTAACAGAGATCATGTTCCTCACATTGTCGCTTCTCTTCACTGACTCCCAGAACAGAATTTTAAATCCTACTTCCAACCTAAAAAGCCCTTAAGGTCCTAAATCTATCAAACCTTAAAGACTTCATCTTTTCATGTCTTCCTAACTTGCTCTCAGAGTGCAGGTTTACTTGTGGGTCCCAGAGTTTCTAACAGTAGAACAGGAGACAGAGGTTTTATCTATCAGCTCCTCTCCTGCAGAACCAGATCCCAGTCTGTGTTCAGGAGCCAGACACCCTCTCTACTCCTAAGACCAGGCTTCAAACTTTGCTTTTTCATACAGCTGATAGTTGGAGCTGCACAGTTGATCCTGAGCCACCTCTCAGTGATGCTGCCACAGGCTCTCCCATGATGCCCTGAACCTCTCTCCTCTACTCCCCTCTCTTTCACTAGTATTTATACCACAGACTGGTTATAGAAATGGAAGAAGCATGTGGGGCTCAAAAAGAGACTGATGCAGAAGTGCAAAAAAGTGCAATACACCCGACGGCCACTGGAGGCCGGCTCCAAAAAACTCTGACCCCATCTGACTTCAATTCAAAGATCCTCCTTCAATTCAATCCTGAAATACTCAGTAATTCAAATACATCAATACATTTTTCCACAAGTGATTCTGATGTCATTAGATAAAGTCAAATGATCTTCTCAATGATCTGATGGCCCATCTACAAAAAACAGACCATCATTAAGCAGATGTTAGGCCTCAAAGAGGAAAATTTAGGGGCGGAGTTAGCTGGATCTACAAGCCTGGTCTCCAATGAGAGCAGCATTGAACTCCAGTCTCATTCTCATTGGACAGTGATCTCAGGTTCAAGGGTCAGACCCGCCTCCTCACTCCTTCCTTCATACCCAAATATGGTCACTTCTGGCTCCAAACAACCAAGATGGCCACGTTCAAATGCCGATCTCTTGACTTCAGAACGAGAGTCCACAAACCGACGGGTGATGTTACACTTACTTTGTTCATCTCTATAAACAGTCTGTGGTACTAATACACCATCAGTGTATATCATGAGTCTCTGCCTCCTCTCACTCGGTCTGTATCATACTGAGAACAGAGTAACGTCTTGACCTCTTCTCACTTTATTGTGATTTGTCACTACATAAGTCAACTGACCTTAGGTTAGAGATAAGCGAGGAGCTGACTCATTAAAACTAACCCATGCGTATTAAGGAGCATTCAGATGAGGAGCTGGCTGGAGGAGGTTTCACATGCAGCATCAGCAGCTCTTTGAAGTGACTCTCATCCAGGATAACATGATACGAGCCGCCCGTCTCCCTGGTCAGGACCGTGCACACTCTGACCTCAGCTGACAAGCCGATCACTGACACTCGCACCTTCAGAGACTTCAGGGTCTGCCAGAGAGGAAACACAGGAACACATCACAGACGGTCTTCACAGAGGCAGAGGAGAGGACAAGTGGACACCGATGACCTCACCTTGATCAGCTCATAGATGTTGGCCGGGTCACATGTGGTGAGGCTGCTGAGGATGATCAGGATCTCCCGGCTCGTATGTCCAGGCATGTGCCTTCACACAGAGACACACACAGCAGCTCAGTAACATCACTCACCACTGAAACTAACAGAAACATGGACGCTGCTGAACTTACTTGAGGGTCTGTATGGCCAAGTTGAGGGAATTGTACAGAGACGGCTCTCCTACACACACTGTGTCCACAGCTTTCTTCAGAGCTGCCGTGTGCTTCTTTGGATTTCCTGGTGGTAAAAAACAAATAACAAACAAAAAAGCATGAAAGCTGCAAGGTTCACACTATTTTCCAGAAACAATTTTCCAGCACATTTTCTGTGATATAAGCCTGGTGTGATGAATGGGAATCACAACCTGTTCACTCCTCGCACATTTGGACTTTAAACTTAAAGAATATTGTAGGTTTTGTATGTAAATGTAATTCTTTGTCTTTTTTCTTGTAAATTTGCATCTATACTCTCACAAAAACCTCAAATTATTTCTTGTAAATTTGCAATGGCTCAAAAAATAAATATATAGCACATTGTAAACATGTAGACATCTCAGAGTTTGAACGCAGCAAAATACAAACAATATCCAAACTGCTGTCCAGGACAACTCAGTGGTTTTCAGGAAACTTTACTTGTTTCTCTCAATTTCCAAAAACTTCCCAGGACTGAAAAATAGGGCTAAAAAATCCCCTAGTTTTCCAGGACACATGAGAACAGTGTCTGACATTTATGCTCACTGCTGTTTAAAAAAGAAACCTGGATTATCATCCATCATTAGCACTGTACAGGTGCACTTCCTGTTAGTGCTGGCTTAAATGAGACATCCTAAAACTGCTGAGTATAATGTGTCCCATAAAACTTTGCAGCGTGAGCTTTGTGATCCTCACCTGCCAGATCCGTCAGCTTCTCAGCCCGTTTGTTCTTCGTGGTGATGATGCCCACCTGAAAACAAGCAGCAGGGAACCTTACCACTCGCCCTCATAACAAAATCTGCTTGTTGTACAGGATTTCTTACATCCACTTCCTCAACATCAAGCGACTATTGGTCGTCAGGGGCCACAAACCTTTCCACATATAAACTGTCAAAGGTTTCATCAGCTATGAGGAGAAATAATCTGTCCAGTGATAATGTTGGATGGATGTAGAGGTCAGTCTGTAAAACTGGAGCTCAGAGTTTCTGTGTAGGAATCACAATATTATTCTTACTTGTTCCACGTTGTGACAGTTTGAGCTGTGAGTTGTTGGAGACAGAGGCTCCAGAGTTTTTGTTTTATCACCAGTGTACGTGACAAGCTGTGGACTAATCTGGGTAATGTCACGAAGTCTTTCAGATTATTTCTAGTTTTTGTGCATGATTATAAAATCCCAGTCGCTCCTGGTTGCAGTTACATATTTTCTCCACATCAACATTTCTCTTGGTCGGCTACACTACCTGTCCACCAGAAAATATTTGTCCTCATCAGAGTTTTCTATCTGGGAACCACAACACCAGTGTTTCTCCTCCTTCAGCCTTCCTCTGTCCACATTTCTTTTTTACATCGTCATATTTTCTCTTCTTTACAACTTTAATGATTTACCTGTTGTACTCACTAAATCAGTGTGACTCTCCATTTATTAAAGTTTTGATCCTCACACTTCTCACTAAATTATCAGCCTGCTGCTGTCGTCTTTCATCTTCCTCCTGCTGCTCTTGTTGTTTTTCTGACACCAAAAAAACATGAAAGCCTTTCAATGAACCAAGGCACTGAAATGTAAAATCTTACTGCAGTTTGGTGCAAAATATGAACTTGGAAACTTACCTGACTGATGGGATTTTGGTCAAAATACTCATCAACAAATGTTTCCATCAGCTGAAGAGGAGAAGGAAAAGGAGACAGTGCTTTACAGAGAATCAAACGAACTCCTGCAGGTGAAGTGTGTGATGACACTGTTGCTGGATTTACCTTCAGGGTAGAGGTGAGGCGGTTGGGCTTCAGGTCCTGGTCTTCCATACTCCGCGAACAGTCGATCACCACATAGAGGTGGCGCATCTAGAGCACAGCACATCTTTTAACATGTTAATGATAAAAACTGTATCGTCCTGATAGTAAAACACACTGATCTCTACATGGCACATTCTGTTTGCTGTTGTTACTGTTGTGATACCAACATCCCTCCTCTGCAGTCCACTGTACTTAAAACAGAACAATATATAACTGAACAGCCAACAATGTGAGCAGATTAAAATAATGAAGGGATTTCATCTAGACATTCTGGACTGTTTGTGCCTTATTCACACCAAGTCTTATTACATGCAAGTTACTACTATTAATGGCTTGTGTGCCATATGAACAGTATACTGCAAACAAAAGATTAAAAAAATAATAATTTAGGCTTTCTTGTTTTGTATGATAATCTCCAACAAAGTATAAATGGGTGATGTAATCAACAAATATGTAAAAGTAATGCTGTATCCACTGTGTTGACATGAGATCTCTGTGACCTTAGGCCTATACAGATAATGAGTGAAGCGTGATGCTGTGTAGGAAGGATGCAGGATTCACTCACCATCCCAAGCCTAACTTGTCCATGGCTCTCTATCACCCTGTGATGTAAGCAGAGCAGAGGGTGGGAAGAGGCGGGGAGGAAAACACACTTTCCTTAAGGACTCAGATTGTAAAGAAATGATGCCTCAGTGTTTGTTATAACTCCAACAGGAGTGAAGAGGTTCTTACCATGCTAACAGAGAAGAAGAGTAGACAGAAACAAAACTCCAGCGCTAAGTGTTTTGGTAATATATAATACACATCATTTTTTGTGTCTACACATACACATACCTTTTCCTTTTGGACTGGTACAGGATCTCTTCCACTGTGGCCTTGAGTGAGCCAGATTCATCCTCCTTCAGCACCTCCCTGCAGAACAATACATAGATTCCACAATCTTGAATCAAACCACAACAAGAAGTGTAGAGTCTGTACAGTTTCAGTCTCACCATGTCCTCTCATAGCCGCCCTCCCAGCGCTTGGCTCTCTCAGGTTCTTCATCCATTGTGTCTGCAGGACAGAAATTCACTAAGATCTGGAAAACAAATGCACATTAATGCATTTCACATGAACTCTACAGAAAAAAATTATTTGGTAATTGTTTACATGCCAATTATTATATATGAGATAATACAAGAATGATTCCTGAAGGGCTGTCCTCCAGGACTTTGGCAGTAACCAACATTAGATTCTCCACTTGTAAGGAAACTACAGGGACTTTGGCATGAAGTGAAAATATTAATGTTATAATATATACCTTACACAGTAGCTAGTTAACTGAACCGAATCATGTGCTAACGTTACATTCAATCAACAGCACCATGTCCGAGTAATTATTTATAACGGAGACTGAGCCAGAAGACTCTGGTCAGTCCTCAGACTTATATCCACAAAGTAAAGACAACTCAGCGTAGCACAGATATAGTTATAGACCCTGGGTCAGAGCCACATCACTGGAGAACAGCGTTACATATAATAATCCAGTAATCACTGACCTTATAGTAAACAGCAGTACTATCTACTCATCAGTACTTCGTTGGCTTTGAATGCAGCTAACCAGCTAACAGCGTTAACCAGGAGGCTGTTTACACGGATCAAGACACTGACGTCAATCAACGTATCATCCAGTTTATCCACTATTCACTCATGTAAATAATATTTCACTGTGCACGAGAACAACAATCACAACAACACCGGCGAGAAGCTGAAGGGTGCAACACACATTTTCTTCCGGAAGGAAACTCGTGCCCCAGATAAAAGCCTCCGATCCGGTACATCTACTGCAAAACATGTTCCACTATGAAAAGAGCCAACTTTCTTTAACTTTCTATTTAAAATAAACAGCTTTGAGCATCTTAGGCTATTTACGATCTGTTTTATATGTTTATTTTATTTTATAAATTACAGCATTACATTATTTCAATTTGACCAAAAAAAATCAAAAACGCAAAAATGACTCTTATTTTGTCGCTACTCAAAATGTGGCAAATTTTGTCACATACATAAAATCACACAATCATAAATAAAATCAGGCAAGCACGTGGTCAGCTACATTCCTGAGGACCCCTGTGATAAAAGAGACTCCAACTTCATAAAATGTTGTTTACTTTTCACATTGACTCTCCTGTAAATCAGAAGGTAGGTCTAAAGCAGCATCAACTGGGATCATTATTTTGCAATGTTTGTAATTAGCACCCCCTGGTGGACAAATGTGTCAAGACAGATTTTTTTTTTCCAAGTGTTTGGTGGATGATCTTTCTTGGAACAATTATTTAACTGGATCAGCACCGTGCTGTCAGGGATAACTGCTGATTTACTATTTCAGCCAAGAAGCTCATTCAACAGCTGCCAAGATTTCTTCTGAGTCCCAGAGGCTGTCGGTAAAATAGCTTTCTTTACTAACTCATATTAAACTTGTTCATTTATTCTTATATTTTGTGTATAGTTTTATTATTATTTGGATTTTTTCCTGTATTGGTTGTAAAGTTGATCCTTTTTTTGGATGGACTTTAGGATTCCTTCAGAACTCCATGGATGATTTTATGTCTAAGTGTTTACAGCTAAATACAAACTTTTAAACAGGTATCATCAGTCGTCTGTTAGTTTGCTGTGTGTTGTGTAACTCTGCACCACACCTGTAAAACCACTGGACATGTTCCAAGTGTGAACTACATCACACACTGATGACAACAACCTTTCAAATATCTGATTGTTTTCTAGTGTCATCTGAAGCATTTGGAATTAAAACATCAGCCTGGGAGATTTTTACATTAAACTAAATATTATAGAAAACTGCATTAGGGACTGTACTTGTGAAATACTTCTTAACACTTTAAGTACATTTTATAAATAGTACTTGCTTTTACTTCAGTATAAGATTGATGTGGTACTTTGACTTTTACTAGAGTACATACAAACCTTGTCTGTTTTATTTGTTTGTACTTTTATGTGTGTACTTTCTCCACCACTGGAGACAGAGCTTTAAATGGACCATATGCTCATTAATATGCTCATTAAAAACAGAGAGTGTGCCTATTAACATGTTTTATTGAGAGCTTGTACAGGCAGATATTGATACACGTTGTGATTGCACACATCACTTCAGAGGAAGAGCTCAGTGGCTGTAGCTGCAGCCATGGAAACACAGTGGGATAAAATGACAGTGACATGGTGGTAATATTGTTTTTTACTTTTGAATAAACTGGAAATGAAGGTCATTCTGAGAAATGACGATGGTTAGATATATTTTAACAGAGTCATCAAGTCACTTAGTGCCACCTGAGTTTTTCCTTTTAACATCCAACAGGAGAAATGTCCAGAAGACTAAGGACAGAGGTCGTAACATTTACATCAGTTCACAAAAAACAGCATAAAATCAGAGAAAAGGTTTAAAAAACTAAAACTAAACAATATTTACAAGACAGTGGCTCCATAATGCCAGATTCATGTCATCTCAGCTCTGACTTCATTACACTGGAAACTGTAAAAAATAAAAGCCCTAAATGAAGCACTTTAACGCCTTCATACAAATCCCTAAGAAACTAAAACACTTATATTCGTTGTTCTTCACGGAGCTCACAGAGGCTGAAGAGTTGATCACAAAACCATCATTTAAAAATCCACATTATATTCAGCTTATGTGAAAAAAAAAAAAGTCCTAGTTGATAAAAAACGTAATCTAAAGGCAACGGGCTGTGACTGCAGTGATCACACACAGATCTGAGGGGAGGGAAACCAGACGGTGTCCCTGGGTGGACAGGTCACAGATGAAGGCTCAAGGTCGGCGATCGTATTCACTGATCTTTCTCTTGATGTGAGAGAGTTTAGATCGAAGATATTTACACCTCCTCTTCTTAACCTGGTAGTCTGGGGACTGTAGAGGACAGAAAACTAGTCAATGATTGGGTTTTAGTTACACAGTCTCTAGTTTAGTTTCAGAGGACTGTACTGCATTGGACAGAAGGACACTGCTGGAAATCTGTGTCCCTTACCTTCTTGAGATTCTTCAGTCTGGTGAATTCACTCATGGCATCCTGACAGAAGAAAGAGAAACAGTTCATCTGAAGTGATCATCCATAAGACACAACATCCAGGATTCACACACAACTTTCTGTCTCATGGTAAACTAAGGTGTCTCATGACCTTAGTTTTTAGTAAATCTAAAAACTGGTTAGACATCAGCATTTGAATGTCCCCATGTGACCATATTTGGATATGAAGGGAGGAGAGAGGAGGCGGGTCTGACCCTTGAACCTGGGGATGGTGTCCAAACCAGTCTCCAGTGGCCGTTTGGTGTATTGCACTTCCACATTGTTGAGTCCCACTTCCTTTGTCCATTTTTATAACCAGTCTATGGTGCACCCACATGATGAATGTGTGTTCATTTATGGTGCTCACCATGGTACCATCTTCACTCTACTCGATTCGGTTTGGTTTCCAGTACCTGGTACCACGTTTCTAGTACATGCTCTCCTGCAGGTCCAAGAAAGAGGCTGGCCAGGTACTAAAATGTGACTGGTTGGAATCATCACTGTGTGGCATGCAAATATCTGTACCAGCAGCCGACACAATCTGTGCAGTGAGTGTCAGAATAACAAGTGTTTACTGGGATCAAGTAACACAGTAAAAAGATCCAAAGTACAACAACAGGCTTTAGTTCAAAGGATCTTTAAAGATCATCAGCAGGATCCTGAGCTCTGAGCACCTGGTCAGAGGAGCAGGTGATGGAGGTTGTAGTAGGACCTCACATCTCTGAAAACCTCTGAACTGGTTAAAATCTTGCTCTAACAACTCAATTCTCACCTAAAACATCTTCAAACTGTTTCTGTGACATCACAACAGTTATTCTGAAGATCAACTTTCTCCTCCTTCATCTGACCACCAGCTACACGGAGGAGGAGGCGGGGCTGTCCGCTGTCATGGAAACACCAGTAGAGTGGAGTTGAGACGAGCTGGTACCATGTAGTGGGACAGCACCATCAGAGCCCTGCTGAGCTCTGCATCGTAAGCCTCCCTGAACCTAACATGAGAAACTGTCCTGCACTAAATGGACTGTTCACCTTCACTGTAGTCAGGTCGAGCAGAGGAGACCTGGTCATCCTTGATTCAAACACTGATACTGCAGCACTCACCAGGAACTGCGGACTCCCCTGAGGGTGCCGGTTCAGGTCTCGGTCCAGGTCAGCCAGATCCTGGTTTATGCTGTCCAGCTCAGCCTGCAGGCTCTTGTACTCGTGGTGATCCCGGTCAAACTCCTGTTTGTAGGTCAGCCGCTCATGTTCATCCACGATGGAAGGAAACAAACTAGAAGGAAGAAGAGAAAACACTGAGCCAACCTCTGAACTGGTGACAGCCTCTATCAGATGGATCACAATCAGATGCAGATTGATCTGTTTCACACAATAAGTGGCTCTCAGACCCTGTCACATCCACTCACACACTGAAGTCCTCCTCCTCCAGGTCGTCTCCAGATTCCACACCAGTGTCATAGTCCCTCAGGTTGGGCTTCAAACCTCCCAAAGAACTGCCAATGTCAGAGTCTCTGCAAATAACATACAGTATACACATGTATGATCTATGCATTTCTGTAGCGGCCTTATCAAGTCACCTTTACTTTAAGAAAGAGCCTGGACTCCATGCACCACCTTCAGACCTGAGGCTGAACACCAGCCTCCTTCTGAAGATATGTTTCCTCCTGAGTGCAGCCGGTTTTATCAACAAATCCTCAGAGCAAGTTTTAACCAGGCTCTAACTTGATGAACCAACAACATATTTGAAGTTCAAACAGCTCATTTCTGTCCTGAAACATCCACATGGAGGAGGATGTGGGACTATCTTCTGTCATGGAAAAGGCCCCGAGTCGAGTCGAGCTGGTACCATGCAGTGTATAACTGTCTTTACAAAGAGCTCACTGAATGGGTAGGGCATAAAAACAAAACCAAACAAACGCACGAAAAAGACTGAATAACAAATGACAAAAAAAGTGCATTGCATAGTTTACCCTGGTAAGTAAAGAGGCTTATTGTGGTCCAGCCGGTCCAGATAGTCCCTAGAACCCCCGACCCGGTCATTAGGGTCATTCAGCAGCACATCTGGTTCACCTGACACATTCTTCACCTGAACAAAGACACAGAAACATCTTCATCAGTTTGGACTCACAGCTCAGTTCGGCTCAAACTGTCAAAGCAGTGAATAAAATGTTAAATATTTATATAAATATTATACAAATGTATGATGTCACATTAATATAAAACCACATCCAGCCAGGTAAATGCCCCTTTAACCAAATCCCAGTTTCAGGTGCTTCAGTTGACCTCTCTCTGATTTACCATCGCTCCCTCTCAGGACACGAGTGTGAACAACAACCATGTTATAGTCGTTATAGTTGAAACTGTTTGTGTTGTTTTTGACAGTTTCTTTTGTTTGTTTGTTTTCTTTCCTTCTTTAATTTTTTTCTTATTTATTTGTTTATTTTTTCATTACTTTTTTGTCTGTTTCTTTTGTTTTTTAATTGCACATGTTTGAAATAAACCCTTCATTCATTCATTCATTCATTCATTCATTATACTGTCTGACTTGTTACCACGTCACAACCTGCCACTGTTAACTCATGACTTTACACTGTGTGTTGGAGACAATCATGCTAACATAAAAAGCAGTTGCACTTGTATTTAACAGTAATAATATTACCATTAAATTAATTGAATATAGATTTTTTCTAGATGTTTTTGATTTTTCTTTAGCTGTTTCTTATTTATTAAAATCTATAGAGCAGTAAATGACTATTATTATCTTAAGAATCTTGTTTCCGTGTTTTGGAGCTTAGTCAGTGTATGATAAAGATGTGCAGTGTTTCACTTCCTGTCCTACAAATGTTCTCTTGCCTGAGGTTTCAGTCAGGCTCCAGTAACCTGTTGTTTCCATATGATGAACACAACACGTATGAGCCATTCAACCACGACCAACTGGTTCCTCTACTTCTCCCTGCATACCTGAACACTGATACCATCACTACCATCAACAGGAAGCATGAGACAGTGTCTGTGAACCAGTACAACTGCTGAAGTGTCCGGTCTGACTGCACTGCTGGGAAAACTTCTCACACTTGGTATGAAAGCTATGCTGCCGCAGCAGGTGTAAGGTGAACACTGTGGTTAGTGTCACTGCCCTCACACACACACTGATCAGCACTTCATTACTACAAATGTAAGAACACTTTCATTGGACCTCTGATATTTCATCCATCCACTTGTTAGGATTTTACAAAGGTTTTATTTTTACAACACTTCATCCTGACCACACGGCACCACAGGCTGAAACTAAGAGTGAAGGAACAGACCACACCCAGAAACTGCAAATGAAGCCATCCAACCCTGCCCCACATCTCACACACACAGACACACACACTTCTCATCTGGCTGATCTAATACGTCATGTTGTTTCTGCCACAGCACCACATTAGACTGAAACCAGTTTGTTGTAATTAAGTTTCCTATGCAGTTATTTACCTGAGGAAAAGTGTAGGTGTAGTGTATCGTTAACATGTCTCTAATTGTTTTGTTTTACATTTCACCACTCTGTTTCAAAAGCTGTTGGAAAAGTAGCAACAGTCACGTTGCGAGCTGATTTCCTCTTCTGTAGCATTAAGTTAATTACAGTTAATTCATTCAGGACTTACTGTGTATACTGTGGATCATCTTGTTCTAGCTTTTCTTTGAGGCTATGTGATGTTTACACTCAGTAAAATATTCACAACCAAAACCTAACACCTGTGTGTGGAAGTTGCTTTAAAAGCTACAGCACAGTGTTTTAGCCACTAAACAAATCCTGCTCCTATAGTTACCTACTTACCGTATTTTCCGGACTATTGAGTGCACCTGTCTATAAGCCTCTATTGAATTTATTCAAACAGTTTCATGTGGTCCACTCTGCCCGGGTCTGATGTGACGAGGCTAAATGTATCGGCGGCGCGGAGCTTGCTAGCTTGTAAAAAA